>SSSI01010256.1:0-35953 GCA_004796505.1 Oryzaephilus surinamensis
ATATAGTGAAGCATCGTCTTCTAGGGGGCCCTCTACATGGTTTTTTCGGCCTGGTGGCCGGCCTCTGCCGCGTCCACGGCTTGGAGTAGGCGCCGGGGCCGCCACTGACCTAGTTGGTGAATATGAGGGTGTTGCTGGCGGTGGTGCATTCGATACACCTCTAGCTTTCGAACGTGTCACACGACGCATTCCGGGTGTTGGTGGTGATTCGAACATTCCGTCCGATGAAGAAGTTCCCGCTTGTTCATTATAAGAGTCACCATATATGTTTGAATGCATATAACCGTAATTATCTGATTCTACTTGCGGTGTCATAGGATTATCGTATTCTGGGGGCGGTTCATCCATACGGATGCGTTTACCACCACGTCGATGCATTTTTTATTGGTTTTTTCTTGTAAATTAACTTAACCAAACAATGCGATCACAACATTGTAAACATAAACAAAACAATATGGCCGCCAGCATCCCGTACTAGCTACGACTTACTATTATATATCTAATCTGTCGTTGGTGAAGTACGTCGTAACTAATACTATAAATAAAACAACAAATTAATTTAAATCCATGATTATTTTATTTTAAAACGTATTTATTAGAATACATAAAAAATTGTAGTATTTTAGTCCCTACGCTTCCTTTTGTCTCTATCATCCCTTTTCTCTGGTTCCTTACGTTTACTACTTCTTTTCGCTTGACTCAAGAACTGATCCAAACCAAATGGATCTTCTTCTTTTTCAAACTGTACAGGCCCCGAACGTCCTGCACCAGATCTATCTGTACCACTAAACTCTTTATCCGGAACAAATTTATTTGTTTTAACAATTTTCTCTAAATCTTCACCATAAATTTCTTTATCAACATTTCTACTTGGTCTGTAAATGTGATTCGCCATTGAACCACCTTCTCGCCACGGTTTATCGTACACATTATATGCCTCATCGTCCCCATAGCCTTGTCCTAAGCCCTTAACTTGACCGAATAATCGTTGATCGAATTGCGTTTCATTCGATGTAACACCTCTTGCTGGCATTCCCAATGCAATTTGTTCGGAAATGTCACGTTCACGTTCTCGTTGCAATTTTGTACGTTTATCAGGAGCTGCACGTGCCAAATTTCGTTCTCTGGCACGTTCTTTGTGCCTATCTTGCCGCATAAGATCTCGTTCATGTTCTTCATCATCGACGCCCGCTTTTGCTGGATTTCCAACTTTAATACCAGCTCGTTCGTCACGCGCCTTTTGTGCCAACTGTCTTAAATGTTCCTCTTTTTGTTCTTTCTCCTTTTGGGCGAGTTTCTTCTCTAATTGTGCTCGCGTTTCAACAGCTTCACGTGCCTTACGATCGGCTATATACATTGCTTCGGCCAATTTAGCGAAATTCTCATTAATATGCAACTGTTGCAATCCCCGACCATCGGCAGCCAAACGTTTATCCAACGGCACTGTGTACCCTTTCGCGTTCTTCCAATTCGATATACACGGCGGTATTTTCCATTCTTTTTGCTCTTTAACAGTAACACGACGTGTTGGACTGTGTAGAACCGGTGCTGGCGGTGATGGCGGACCGCGTGGTATCTTTTTATTGATTTTAAATCGTGGCGGTTCCATTGGGTCCACTTGTGCCTCTACAAGACGAATTACACGCTGTTTAGCGCCCGAATTAAAGGCCGCCCCTTGTTGTGATGGTGTGTATCGTATAAATTCGGCGGGGCCTTGTCGTTCAGCACACCGTACCGGCATTGCGGCAGCTATTTTCGAATTTGTTATCTTCATCAATGCTTGCCTAGTGCGTTCCGTAATATCGTCGATTTCTTCTTGGCTCGGTTTCTCCAAACTTGGATCGTTTTCTGTAACCACTTCGACTGGCAGCAAATCGGATAGTTTCGAATAGACAATTTTATCTTTGGAGTGGCCCTGACGTGCAATTGCATCGTATTTGACTTTGCCATCTGGGCCTAATTGGACGGCCAATGCGTTTGATTCCTTCGATTTGCGGCCCATTTCCAGCGGGTATTGAGCCACGTGGATTTCGGGGAAGGCACCGCCGTCTCCATAGTCGGTTACGTTGCGTGGTACCCAGCCTCGACGTTGACCGTAAGGGGGTGCAATACTTTGAGCACTAACGATTGCAGTTGAAGGGGTGGTAGCTAATTTTTTGCGACGTTCATCGTCCCTGTCCCAAATTGGTTGGACAGGGGCGGGCAGTATACTAGATAATTCCATTTAAATGAACAAATTCACTAAATTTTTGTCTTATATTGGAAAATTACAAGAAACATAAAATGAAAACGCAAACTAAACTTTTGTCGTTTGACAGCAAATAGGCTTTCTCTTTCTAACATATAAATTTAACGAAGATGGATTCAGGGTGGACTCAAAGTGATCCAGTGCAAGATGGTGTCAAGGTTGCAGTAAAATTATTTCAAGTTCGAACAATTTTGCAAAATTTTAAGATCACTTAACATTTGAAAAAATTATGCAATATTGGGGAGGCTATCATTAAAAATTTAATATTACACCTCTGTGGGCGGGTTAAGTAATGATTATTAAAGAAGTATTTAACAATAGTTCAACACGCCTTTATTGCATTTTTTAAATTCATGATTTTGTAATATAAATGCACTCTATACAATCTTTGCAGTCATATAAGTTAATAATCAGACATTAAAAATTCTCTGTAAGCAAAAACATAGGTACTTTTTAATAATATTTGAATGTAAAAGATGATCATGTAACATTCATAACATTCTTCTAGCAATGATAAATGTCAAGCACATTAAAATTACTTTAGAAGCGTAGGTATTGAATTAAAAAACTATTTAATGCGTTAGTTAATTAACAATTATTAGGATATTTTGAAAATAACAAATTTGTGTAAAGTTCACCTGTTATTTTTTTTGTAATTAAAGAAACGAAAATTTGTTAAAGTCCATGGACTGCCACACTTTAACGGAAATAAATGCGCGATGTACGTATTTAAAATTTGGTCTGTATGTTATTTTTTTTAAATGTAGTATGTTTAGTATTAATACGCAATTTTCGTCGATAATAACTTAATATATTCAAAAATTGGTATTAATAAATTATATTTAAAGGCACGATGCATCCTTGTACCAATTGAAAGTAAAATTAAAACAAATAACATATATATGTATTTTCGTCCTTGATTTATTATAATTTTAAATACGCTCATATAATAAATAGAGGAACTTGTAAGTAAAAGTAAAAAAGTCGTTGACATTTTCAAAATATTTTAACGTAATTTAATTGGGGAAAAACAGAATGAAAAGAGATGGTACGATGTTAAATTAATAAAACATTATAAATACAGTTTTAAATTAGTTTTTTACATCTTCAATCTAATCAATTTTTTATTGTATTATAAATATAATATTCATGTTTTTTGGAGTCGGGATGAATTGTATAAATATCAGAGTTAAAGATTCACCACAAACACATCATCTTCTCTATTTCTAGCATCAACATACCATTAAACGCAATGAAAGCCACAGTAAGAATTCTATTTTTTTTATTAAATCAAGTTTAGTGGGTATTTGTGATTTAATAATTTCAGTTTGTTTTATTTGCTGCTATTTTGGCCATCTCATCAGCAGCTCAATTGAGCGGCAATGAACCAGTGCCAATTCTCAGCCAAGACCAAGAAGTCAATTTCGACGGTTCGTACCATTCATCATACGAAACAGGCAATGGTATTTCAGCTCAAGAGCAGGGAGTGTTAAAAAATGCTGGAAATCCAGACGCTGAAGCCGAAGAAGTGCAAGGCTCCGTCCAATACACCGCACCTGATGGCACTCCAATTCAATTACAATATATCGCAAACGAGAATGGATTCCAACCACAAGGAGCTCATTTACCAGTCGCTCCTACACCACCACCAATCCCAGCTGCCATAGCAAGAGCATTGGAATGGATTGCAGCCCATCCCCAACGCGAAGAACCATCACAGAAACGATTTTAATTTAAGTCTAGTCTAGAATAACTTTCTATGTTGTACATTTTGTGTCTTAAAATAAAATTTTTAAAAATTTTAAATGTTGTTGTCGCTGAAACACCCTGTATATGATCCGAATGACTGTGTTCCATTTGATTCTAAGCGATACTCTGAACAAACAGTAGAGTACTCTTTAAGCATGCAAGAAGTATATGTATGAGGTTATTTTTAGTTTGCCGCGTGCTGAAATCGTTTAAACAACTTAAATTAATCCACCCTCTATAAATCGTTAGCCATGTCTAAAGTACCATTTAAAGTTGGTTCGTAATTAAAAACTGTACTTTTAATTAAGTTTCTTTCATTCATATTAATTGATTTTTAGCCGATTTAAAATTGGCAGACTGGGGACGCAAAGAAATCACATTAGCCGAAAATGAAATGCCCGGTTTGATGAGTTTACGAACGAAATACACCACCACGAAGCCGTTGAGGGGTGCAAAAATTGCTGGATGTTTACATATGACTGTACAAACGGCAGTTTTAATTGAAACATTGCTAGAATTAGGCGCCGATGTATGTATATAGCAACAGACGCAAACAATTTCGTAATACAATAGAAATGTTTAGATTAAAGATAACTGATAACCTTTTCTTCTAAAAATAGTTTATTTTTGTTATGTTTTATGCATGTAATGATAATTTCCCAATGTTTTTTAGGTACAATGGTCGTCTTGCAACATTTTCAGTACACAGGATCATGCTGCAGCCGCTATCGCTAAACGTGGTGTTCCAGTTTATGCTTGGAAAGGCGAAACTGATGAGGAATACATCTGGTGTATTGAACAAACTCTTGTCTTTCCCGACGGCAAACCGTTCAATTTAATCTTAGACGATGGTGGCGATTTAACGAATTTGGTCCACACAAAATACCCACAATATTTGAAAGATTGTCGTGGTATCAGTGAAGAAACCACCACAGGCGTACACAATTTGTATAAAATGTTCAAACAGAATGTATTAAAAGTGCCAGCAATAAATGTTAACGATTCAGTGACGAAAAGTAAGTTCGACAATTTGTATGGTTGTCGAGAATCGCTTATTGATGGTATAAAACGGGCCACGGACGTTATGTTGGCCGGAAAAGTGTGCATTGTGGCTGGTTATGGTGATGTTGGAAAAGGATGTGCCCAATCTTTACGCGCCTTTGGTGGACGAGTTATAATTACCGAAATCGATCCAATAAATGCCCTCCAAGCCGCCATGGAAGGGTATGAAGTAACTACAATGGATGAGGCAGCCAAAGAAGGACAAATATTCGTTACAACAACTGGTTGTAAAGATATTATACAAGGCAAACATTTCGAATCAATGCGTAACGACAGTATCGTATGTAATATTGGGCATTTCGATTGTGAAATCGATGTTGCATGGTTGGAAAAAAACGCCAAAAATAAAGTAAATATTAAACCGCAAGTGGATCGATTCGAATTGAAAAATGGCAGACATATTATCGTACTAGCAGAGGGTAGATTAGTGAATTTAGGCTGTGCTATGGGCCATCCATCGTTCGTTATGTCCAATTCGTTTACGAATCAAGTTTTAGCACAAATTGAATTGTGGACTAAACCGGGACAATATGCCGTTGGAGTGCATATGTTGCCGAAATTCTTAGATGAGGAAGTAGCCAGACTGCACTTGGAACATTTGGGTGTTAAATTAACGAAATTAACGGTGGAGCAAGCGAAATATTTGGGAGTGCCGGCTGAAGGACCATTCAAACCAGACCATTATCGTTATTAATTTAAAAATGGAAAGTTTATGTAAATAAAGATCTTTTTATCCAAATAAAACAACTTTTTAAAACTTAGAATGAATTAATTTATTTCTTCTTTCGATCTAATGTACACTTCGGACAGTACCATTTTCCTTTTGGTTTCGTCGTTAGACCAACGCACGCGAAATGGAACCATTCTATGGGGCACTAAATGGAAAATGTTATTATTAGACGGAATATTCCTGTTTGGTGTTGACTCACGTCTAAATTATCGCATCCTATCATTTCACCATAAGACACTTGATGGCAGAGGCAGTAAGTGGGCTCGTTTGGATCCACAGGCATATCTAAAACGTCACTGGGATGGGTTATACCCGCTAGGGCTGGCAGGACTGAGGCTACAGCATCAGCCACTATAATTAAAATTATGATTAATATATTAAGTAAACATAAAATGTAATGGAAAGTGAATGAAGTAGAAAATGAGATGATACGGACCCTCACCTGAGGCTGCTTTTGCCCCACTAGTTGAACTATTGTTGACATTCGTACTACCAGTGCCTTTCTGCTTCTTTTTCTTACCACCACGGACTGTACCACTCGAATCTTCTTCACTAGAATTTCCACTGCGTTTCTTTTTCTCAGTTTTACCATCTTTTGTTTTCTTTCTACCCTCTTTAGTAAAATTCCAGTTGTAAATATACTAAGCAATATGACGATTTATTTAAATACGTACTTTTCCCAACTGCTGGTTCTTCCTGATTCCTGGAATTTATAGCTTTGTCCTGTATTTCAGATTCAAATCTAGCTAAATCATTGTCTAATCGTCGAATATGTTTGTCAACTAATTCATAAGTTTGTATAGCTAGTTGCACTTTATCGTCCCCATATTCTTTTGCTTTGTTAAATAAATTTTGTATTTTATCTAATTGTTCTTTACGTTGGTCCGATGTTAATGTTTTTTGATTACGGAGGTATTCATCTGCAAGTGAATCAATATTTTTCATTAATCCTTGTGCCCTTGAATCTAAATCTCGCATTAATGTAAAGTTACGCTGTAATTCGGTTGGTAGGTGTTCCAAACCTAAAAATAACATATTACACACAGTGTCTTTACATAAATATGTAACATACTGTCTAAATAATGTTCTAAATAAAAGGCTGAAGTCATGTTTGCTGGAATTATTTTAAAATACTATTTTTGACAACAAATATAACAACAAAAATGACAAACGTCTGTTTTACTTCCATTATGCCATCTAGGCCGATAATTCAGGAACTATTAAGCTGCATAGATTTGTGTGTTGCCTAAATACCTACTTTTTATGTAAATTATTTTATATCCTATTATATAAATAAAAATTTATAAAACTGTATCAGAAACTAGACTGGTTTTTATTTATAAATAAAAATTTCAACTAGTAAGTAGTTAAACAATGTAAGTTGAAATGTGGGAATACTCGTATTAATCCTATAGAAGTTTGAGAAAAAATATTCAATTTCTATGAGAATTTCTTTATTAAAATCGTTCATTTTGTGTACAATTTTCATCACTTTGTGTATATTATGTATAACTTAAATAAATTGATTTTTCAAAAAATATTTGGACGAAATAGTATAAATATTACTTAAAAACTAATATTTCTGAGTCAGGTACAAAATGCAAAAATGTTATTTCTTCGCGTTGAATTTCCAATATTCATTTTTACATGCAAACATTCAAATATACAAACATACGCAAAAACAATTATAATACAATTTACAAATTTTTATCATTCATTCAATTTCACACCTCCTTTTACATACAAATATTATATACATATTACACTCGAATTTCAATTTACTTAAATATTAACATAATAGTATATTTTATATATGCAACTAGATACAAAACAGTTGCCATATTTTGGTATAATAATTAAACTAGAAATAATATAAAATATTAAAAAAAAATTATTTTCATCAGTACAAAAAACGCTAAATAGTTTTTACAAATTTATCCTAAAAATTGTTTACAAGTCTTACAGTTTTTAGATATTATTTATATTTTTTTTCTCTTTATAATTTAACATTTTTAAAAATACAATCGTAATAGAAGTAGTAAGATTGATTTTAATTAACAATTACCTAATAATTAAGGAACATAAACAGTCATGGTTGTACGTGAGATTTATTAATAATTTGCTATATATTTTGTCTAATATTAATCCAACAAAATAAAGACAATAGTTTTTTGAGCAAATACAATATAAAAAAAGCATAATATAATATAATTCAACACCCTGTAGAAAAAAAATATATATTGTTATAGATTATAGATTACGGATTAATATTAGCTGTGAAAATCCCTCTAAAAATAAGTCGTCAAAATATAAACACAAAAAATGTGATGCAGAAATTAATACTATTGTGCTTGATTTTGTATTTATCATTAAAAAAATGGTAACTGACTAGAATATATGTTTATATAAAAAAATATGGAAATGATTGTCGGACAATATCTGTGGGAGTGTATGAAGAGACCAAAAAAAAACTAGTCTGGGCAAAAAACCTGTCGTATAAAAATATATTATATTCGAATCAAAATGGCAGCATGAAAATCAATTTCGAATTGGTATATTTCTCTACACTTTCGTGACCACATGCCCATTCGGTGGACTCTGGTCATTGTAAATCTCCTCTTCGTCCTCCCCATTCGAGTCACGTCTCTGTTTACTACCAAATTTACTAAAATTCAATAGACTAGAACTGGACCGAGCCGAGCCCAAAAGTGGCTCCTTCGGACAACAATTCTCCAATGGACTCAATGGTATTGCACAATCTGGCATCGATTGTTGTCGTTGTGTCATTTTCGATGAAGTAGTTTGTTGTTGTTGTTGTGATGTTGGTAATAATTTACCATTTATTGGTGAACCTTTGAAACTAGCATTTGAACTTTTACGTAAATCAGACGGTAAATGAACTTCTAATTGGTCAGTATCTTCTAATTGAACTGAAGCCAAAGGCACGTCCGGACACGGACTCAACAGTCTTGGATTGTTTGCAAGGAATTCGACAATTTCAGATGCTGGTGGCCGTTTTTTCGCATCTATGGACCAGCACGACTTTATCAGACCCTCACTGAAAGAAAAAAAAACACGATGAAAATACTACTGGCGCTATCTAAGAAACAAATCGCGAACAATTCAATAAAAACAGTCACCGATAGATGGAACAAGAGTAGATATTTTGAAAACTTACAGTTGTGGCCTCACTCCTTTTGGTATATCCAAAGTGTGTCCACTTTTCACCATTTCCAATACTTGTGAATTACTTTTCCCTTGAAATGGAAAACTACCAAATGTAATAATTTCATACAACAGTACACCATAACTCCATACATCTGAAGCGGGTGTAAACACACCTAAACCAAGACTTTCAGGCGACATCCATCGCACTGGTAACATTCCTTTACGATTAAATTTGTAATAGTCATTTTCGAACATGGCACGTGTCATTCCAAAATCACCCAATTTGACTACACGTTGTGCATTCACCAGACAATTTCTGGACGCGACATCGCGATGCACATATTTCATAGCGGCTAAATAACTCAGTCCTCTCGCTACGTCCAATGCCATACTGGTGAGTTTTTTCGACGAAACGTCTTCCGATTCTTCTGTATTACCATTAACTAAATGTCTTCTACCAAGAAGGTACGTTTTCAGGTCACCATACAACATTAGTTCCATTATTGTATAAACTGGCTCCTCTTTCGTGCACACACCCAATAGTTTAACAATATTTTTATGATCAAATCGTTTCATAATATCCGCTTCGGATAAAAAGTCGAGTTTTTGTTCAGTTGATGAGCCGATTTTCAATGTTTTCACAGCAATTGGTACCCAACCAGTGTCTGGTAGATTCGCTTCACCACCATACACTGTACCGAATGCACCTTCGCCCAATTTACGATTTATTACGACCTTTTCTCTAGGCACCTCCCATTTATCCAAATCACTGGTGCCGTTCATGATTAATGGTAGGCCAAGTGATTTAATCATACGTTGTTCAGCATCCAATACTTTTTTATCATATTTCCGTTTCATTAACAAACATACAGTTATTAAAATTAATATAACAGTAGCTGCCACAATTAAATTTAATATTATTATCGATGTTGTACATTCAACTTGAAAAAAATCCGCCAAACTTTGTAATGCACACTCGGATTCCGGTAGTGTACCATCTTCTGGTTGACGTCCATTCGGTGTAAACCATCTTATATTTGATGAATTGTTCCATTTCAACGTACCACCACGGATATCTGGCCGGGCTTCAGTTAAATTTGGTATAAATTGGCCAATAACATGCGTTGAATTATCATACCATTCCATTATGTTAATTTTTGAGAAACGCGACGGGCCACCATGGAATTTTATTAAACCAGACACACCATTCATATTCGTCGATTTCACTAACGAAACCAGTTTACTAAAAATAAAATTTTTATACAATGGAATCGCCCAATGGAAAAAAATTAATTTGATTTTACTTTGTTGTACTCTCCGAATGTAAATTGGATAAAGCTTGTGGATCAGTTCTACTTAAATTATCCAATGCTAATGCATACGTCCAAACGGCATCATATGCAAATCCAGCATAATTTGATGTTGGTTTTGAGGTATTTTTGTATTTTGTACGCCATTCACGTACTGTGATGTTTTCTTGCATAATTGCATCGTCTTCACCAAAATATGCGTGCGTCATGCCGAAATAGCCATTGATTGCCTGAATTTAACAATTAAACAAATTACATTTGCATTTAAATTGTCTAGTTCACTTACTTTGATCATTTCAGCCGTTGTACAATTGACATTTTCATGTAGGTATTTATTAAAATAGTCTGTATTATACCATGTAGTATTCAACCACATTGGTAGGAACCATACATAGCCCTGAGCAGAAGTCATTTCCGATTTATAAGCTTCACACATAACAACTCTAGCCACGTCATCGAATACATCAGCAATTATTATAAATGCACGTTTGCTTTTCAAGTCAGCCAAATACTAGTATTTAAAAAAAGGTAAAATTTCCAATAAAAATAAAAAAACAAGTTTTATTTCAACTTACTCCACGCATAGCTGCAGTCTCTCGTTCTCTAGGAAACTTTTTATTTGCAATAAACTTGATATTGTTTTTCTCCAATAAATCTTGCATCAACGATATATATTCGGTATATTTTTGACCATCTTCCGTAAGTGCAGCCACACGTTTCCAGCCTAATTTCTTAAATAATTCCAAATAAACATGTATATAATGACTGTTTTCGCCAATTGTACGAAAAAAGTATGGGTATTTTTGTTGTGAAAAACTGGCACCTTCTGCACTATACGATATGACCATAACACGATAATGTCGCGATACACCAGCTAATGGTTCAACTGTATCAGAACAGGCTGGCCCTAATACACCAATCATATTCTTATAGTATTCTTCCACAATGAAATCAATAAAGATTCGCATCACATTATCAGCACTACATTTACCATCAGTTACAATTATTTCCAATTTATAATCAGGTAATATTGAACGATTATTATTGATTGCTTCTTGTGCCATATGAGCACCCCACATAATACCTTCACCGCCATACGATGATCCAGTCATTGGAAATATACCACCAATATAAATTTTATTTTCTGTACTTTTTTTCCATTTCATCCACGTTTGATTCTCTTTACGCATCCATTCGCATGCAATTTCATAATCATTTAAATGTGTATTATTTTCGTATAATTCCAATAAATAATTATAATGGATTTGATCGAATTTAAAACTTCGTACCACTTCGTATAAATGTTTTGATTCTGTTTTAATTTTACTCCAACCAAATTTAACTAAACGATGCATCTCATATTTACATTCTTGTTCATCTGTTTTCAATAATTCACAATGTTTAAATGCCACACTTATGAAATTGTGTTCATGTAATATTATATCACTAGGGGTCCAATTTAATATAATTATACTATTGGCAGTAGGTTTTGTTTGGTTTTTATAATAATTTGTTAGGAATTCAATACCTTTTGATAAATGTTTACCTAACCATAATACTTTAACATACAATTTCAATTCGTTTATGTGATTTGTTACGAAATTTGTAGCATTATATTCAGGCGCTAACAGGACGGCACATTTTTTCGTTCGACAATGGTCTGGTATGAACATGCTACGTGTACAAATCGCACTATTACACACATATCTAAATAAAATAAAAAAAATTCCAATTAAAATTTGAAAAATACACGTAAAGTTGGTTGCCTACGTACTCTTTCGTTTCCGAATTAACTTTCGCATACTCTTCCAGTCGATCCAGTACCATAGAATCAATATCAAATGCTGCTACCGTATTTAGATCCCTTAAAAATGTCCAATGTATTTCTCTGATGTCATCCGACCATGTGGTACCCAATTTTTTATAATATTTTTTAACCGGTCCATTCATATCGACTGGTACAAACCAACCAAAACGACCTGGCGGTGCAACACTGCCACATTCATCAATTAATTCCACTTTGAATGTATCGTATTCGGGTGGTACCCATACTTCCAAATCGATCATGGCCGGCGGTACACCGGCCCTTATTAAATCACTGTAATCTGTTAGTTTTTCAATAACAGATTCAACTTGAAAATTGTCATCGTATTGTACAAGTTCCACTTGTGTATAGCCTAACACTTCCTTTAAAAATATGTAAAACACTTGAGTGGTTAAACGGTGTGTTAAACGATCTGATACTAGAATGGTGATGTTCAATGATGTGCCATTATGGCTGTAGTATTTCTTTGGATGGACTTCTGCAATAAACACGGGAGAAAATAGGAAAATAGTCGTGTTTTTTTTTATTATAACACAAACCTTCCAAATTCTTCAAACATTTATTGTTACTTGTCGATAAACCATTGACTATAAGGACACTAAACATCCATATACTTAGAAATGATCTTGATAAATTCATATTTGTTGGGATCTGTGGAACATAAAGAAAAAAAATTGAACAGGAAATGAAAATATTTGCATTTTGTGAACAACAAAATTTTATTTATGGAAAAGGAAAAGGGAATAATTTTATTGTTTGGTGCTCCCTTATACAAATTGTCTACATCAAAGGCACAGAGAATATATATATGTATGTGTATGAAAAAGGGATCAATACCACCGCAGTTGCAACAGGCAGTCTAGTCTACTTATAAGAAGAGGGTTACGACGAAAATGGGAAAATTGTCCTCGAAAGTTTCCAACATTTCAACAAAAAAAAATTAAATTACATTTAAGAGAAAAATGGCTTAAACAATTTGTTATATTTGTTGTTTATTGTACTTATATGTATATTTTTACAATATACCGTTAGTATGACCGTATAAACATTTGATATTTAAATGAATTATTAATATTCGTTGCAAAAAAATAAAGTTTTAAAATATATATGTATATTGTATGGTATTATAAACACAATATATACAATGTGAGAAAAATTTATAGACTAGAAAAATAACCAAACATGCAAGGTCGGGCTTAATTTTCAAATGTTTATTTAAAAATTGTTTTGGAAAAATGTAAACAGTCAGTTTTTCCCTTTAAACATGTGAAAAATATGTATCTCTTTGTAAATAAGTTAATTAGATTTTTTTTTAAGCATTAAATGCAACCACCTTATTCTATATTTAGTAAATTGAGGGAAAACAAATTATTTTCACGTGAAACATTACGTGACATATATGTTTAGAAAAACAATTTCTTAGGCCAAAAACACGATTCACGCGTGCAATTTTTGACAAAATGCGTCATTTATAATCACGTGTTGAATAATAACCCTTCAATTTTCACCCTATCAAGTGTTAAATATTACCAGAGGGTGTTTTTATAATGATATTGACACTTATAAATACAAAAGAAAACCATCTATTTATTATTGAACCCCCAATTTCATTGACAACGAAATGAAATATGAAGAACCATTAAGCCCAATACACATTACTCAGTGGATGAAATCTGGCCGTAACAATATGTGACAATTTAAACAGGAAAAAACAATTTAAAAAAATTATAACTACATATTCTCATACGTTGTTTTTCTTTTATTATTCAGCAACGCCTTTGATAATAATTAAGGTTCACCCTGACCTTTCCCATGTTTGTGTAACTGTTTCTTATAATAATATACAAACACATACACATTTCATATACGTATGTATATATTTCTTTTCATTGCAAATATCTAATATTTTTCCTTTATTGTTATAAGAATAATAATTCTTAAATTATTTTCCATGCTTTTACTGTACAAACAAAACAAACACAAACCATGGTTTCATTTCATTTCTTTTATTATATAACGTGGTGTGGTGTGAGTAATAAATATTTTTTTAATAAATTGAAAATAACACTTCAAAATGCACGTGTTTCATTATTATATTTATTTGTTAAGGTTAATGTTATGGTATACATAATTTTTGTTAAAGAAAAAATTAAAATAATCCAGTAATTTATGACATGTAGGTGTGATTTTGCAAACAAGCCTACTAAATACTTTATATAGGAAATTAATTTTTTCGAAAAAATGGCGAATGCGACACGCAATTAAGCGTATTATTAATTTTGTAAATATACAATATTTGCATACTATTACAATAAATTTGTTATTTAATGAGAAATAATTGTCCAATAAAGTGAAAGACAGGAATTATATTATTTTCCTACTGTTTATTATCCTGAGGTAACATTGACCATTTGTTATAATTTTCTCTACAAAGGAAAAATAATACCGCACATATACAATATTAATTTAAAATTGTGACAGTTTTGTGATGGAATACATTTATTTTGCGTTTTTTGTTGTGGAAAAACAAAAACACGCAATTTTTATATTTTATATAAAATGTGTCACCTAGAGAAAGCTAATTTACCACCCTCTGACATACAATAAATTGTTTTCTCAACTTATTTCATCTTGTACATTATCAATAAAATACTATTAATCTTGTTTGATATAAAAGAAACCGATAAAATATCCTTGAAATTTAAATGTTTATGACGTCTAGACATTTTCAGTCTTTTAGGTTCGATGAAAGACATTCATAATATATAAATGTAAATAAACTTTGAACATATTTGTCCAAAATTCACAACTTTCAATTGTTAATTTCAATACAATTTAATTAAACCTGTTCGGCCCCAAACTCGTATTAATTCAGTACAAAAAAACTCCATCAGAGTAAATATTCCAACGCCAACTACCGAGTTAGCATTTTAAAATTTGAATAAATGTAGAGTAAAAATAAATACACCTATTTTTCTTTTTGATTGATCAACGCAAAGTAGGCCCTGGAGGGCTATTCTCACACAAGTAGGCTGCTAAATTCATTTGTCCATCAATTTTAAATTGTTGTAGTGGCACTAGTGTCAACTTTGACATTTACAAAAATTCATATAATAAACTTTTTTGATATTTTGACAAAATGTTTTTTCATTGCCAACAGCATAAAATAATGTTACTGTCAAACAAAAAAAAATACAAACATTTCTATTTAATTTCTAGATAGAATTAAAAAAAAAAAATAGATGAGAAATTTAATTTTACTATTCACGTTTCATTTTTAGCATAATACACACACATACACGTAATGTCATCACTATATCCATACAATAATTTTATATTACACTATATTTAGTGTAATTTTTCATTATTTAGCCTAATTATTGTTTACAAAATGGTGACATATAATTGTTCGCATACTGATATTATTACGTACATTGTCTATTTTTTTTTTATATATACATATATATTTATTTTACAAAATATGTCTATTATATTCAATATATAAACAAAAATCCATATTGTTGACCTTGCTTTTGTTGTTTATTATTATATTAAGTGGATAATTTGTAACAGCTCGCTTATAATTATAATTAATACATTTTGAATAATATTTTACTTACAATTTTAACTTTTTATAGTTTTTCAATATTCGTTATTTATTGGTAGAAAAGAAAAATACACACTAATAAGTTAGATAACAAATTTAAATTTATTGAATAACAGTGTGGGTGTATACAGATATTATTTATAACGTGAAAACAGTTATAAACATTTTATGTTATTTCAGATTTTTTGGTCATATATTTAAATTGGATTTACTCTTGTTGAACAATTGTCGTAAAAAAGTATTTTTAAGTGGAAAAGTTTATTTGTAGAGTAAACAATCTTTCCGAAAAAAAAAAACATAATTTGAAAATTTTTCATTTCACATCCACACAACATTACTATTAAATTCAATAATTAAAAAAAACAACTTAATTGTTTATTTTCTTAAACAACTATAAGTATGTAGATATGTATATACATTTAATTACTTGTTTATACAATAATTTACTTTCTATTTTTCCCCTATATAATTTTTGTTAAAAACTGTATAATTATATAGTAATTGGAACTAAAGCAAAAGTCACTAAATATTTTTTCTTTGTGTCGAAAAACAACCTTGCGCTGTTTAAAAAAAATACAATATGTATCACAAAATTTAGTACGTAATTTTATAATTCAAACTTTGCACTTATTGTGCACTACGAACTGAAAGCATTTTATTTTCTTGTTCCATATCTATCTATAATTAACAAATAAATAATACATATATGTATACTATATAAAATTGTTCAACACATCATGAATCATAATAAAACTATAAGAACAAAATAGAGGAGAGAAGGCTATGTGTGGCGTGCGTGTGTGTGTGTCAACAATAATAACAAAACAACAATAGCCACCAAACAAAATAAAATTATTATATTTAATTGGTTCTTTTATTGGCTGCAAATTGAAGAGGTTAACAATATGTGAGACCATTCTCCATGTGTGTGCGTGTGTGTGAATATTATTTATTATTATTCAAAAATAATTATTACATTAGAGACAACCGTCTAATGACGCCGCCGTCACCATCATATACTATTAGGTATATGTACAGGGTGTTCTATATAAGCATAACGAAAAATTATGATATAATGAATTGTCATTCATAATAATAGTAAAAATAATTGTATGTTTAAATTGTTTGTGTTTGTTGGTTGTCTAACTATTAGATTTTTATTTTTAAAGCAATTTTAACACTTTCGATATTTATAGGTAATAAAACGGAATGTATTGTTTTCGAAAAAAAAAATAGGTCAGGATTCATGCGTGATGTTATTGTGCGCCACCCTGTATATATAAATGTACGATATAAACAACAAACGCTAATTAAAATCCCAGACTAATAAAGAGATGATAGAGAGTATTGAATTTTTTATTTTTTATGTACATTATGTGTGGGCGATTATAAAATTACACCTCATTTGTATATCAATAGGGTCTAATTATTATTACTGCACACCAATGGGTTTTTCACATGCACACTCACATACATATGTATTATGTACTATATAAACATCAGTTTTATTATTTTATATTTATATATATAATAAAGCCCACACACACACATTATACGCACATAAAGTGCAGTCTATATTGCAAATATTTTATATATAGACAGAATTTCTAGGAAAAATAACATAATACACCGCCGCCGACTAATTGATGGTTGTTTGCCACACCATTTTTAAATGTTCCGGAAAAAATTTTGGTAAACAATATTTATTTATGTCGAAATTATAATTCAAAAAAAAAACGCACCCTGATAATCATGGCGACGGCATGTTTGTTGTTGTCATGGAAACGTAACAAATTTTTGACACAATTTTGAGCGCGCTAATTTTTAATTATAATAATAACAATAATAATCGAAATTGGGGCGATATTATTATATTTATTAGGAATATAAGTTAAGTTGATCTATATTTAGTCAATTAAATATTTCCATGTGCGTGCTTCATGGCATAGAATTTTTAAATGGCGGGAAACGAAACCACAACAAACAACAAAGATAGGTCTCTCATCATCACGCTATATATATATTATGTATTATACGTATGTTATGTATATTCTATATATAGAAAAGCAAGCCAATGCCCTTGTGTCCTATTAGACAGGGCGCTCACCCGTACCGGCAGATGTGCACCCCATCATCATTCCAAGGTAAAATTATATGCCCAACACACTAACAATCATATTACATTTATAATATCAGGGGTCCAACTTGAAAAAATGTTCGAATTCAATATCAAAAAAAAATCCATAATTTCTAAAGTGTAAAAATAGATCTAACGATCATTGTTAACAACTGAAAATTGCAGTTTTTGATCTAATTTTAACTGACCTCTCAAATATAAAACTGAATACATAAATATACGAATAAGAAATGTGTATATTTTTTGATCCAAATTAATTTTTTAACCAAAAATGAAAACGTATCTAGCTTTTAAATCTTCTTTGACGTAAACGATTCCCTTAAATAATTTTTTTTTAAATTCTCATAGTTTTCTACAGTTAATTTTTTCCCTACTTATATTTTCAATATTTAAAACGAGCTTTTTATAAAAATTCTCTCAAAAATCTTCATAGATTAACATGAAATTTTCTACTTTCATTCAACAAACACTGTACGCTTTATTAAATAGTGACCTGAATCCATAGCTGACTAGATATAATATTATATTGAAAAGTTAGTTATGGTGGTTTTTCCCCACACTAAAAACTAACACTATATAACTAAATGTATAAAAAACTGTGTATTGTTATATTCTCATGTTAGAAACTTATAGACAGATTATTGAAAAGATAAATGAATTTTCGTCGTATTATTATTGTTGTTGTGAACCGTGATATCCGGTTGGTGTTTGGCTTAATAATATTCATATACATATATATAATATACACACATTTTTCAGTATTTATTATATAACTTTTCTGAAACTTAAATCGTTGTATTATTTAAAATATAATCGTTTGTTTTGCATAAAAATTCAAAAAAAAACACTAATCGTAAATTTTATGGCAAAATTTCTCTCCCCTTATTGTTTCGTTTTTTATTTTTCTTTTTTTTAATTAAGTTCCAACACTTTAGTGCACTTTATACCATTAAATTTCACTCAAGTGCAACTAAAATCCACGTGTTTATACGTGAACTTTAATTATAAGAAAACACCTTTTGGCACTAAATTAACTTTATAGAGGCGATTTATTCTCTTTTGTTTTGTCCTTGTCCATAAATATATACCAAGATTTATCGAATGGTAACAAAACGAAGAGAGAACAGCAAGAAAAAATTAACAACAGGGCTGTTTTTGTATAAAAAAAGTTGAATGAATCGTAAATGAAATAGACTTTGGCTATGTAATATTTATTTGAAATAAGAGGGTGGATTTTAATGGGCACATTTATTTCTAGTTATATATCTATATATACATATGTGAATGGAAATGGAAAAACATAATTTGAGAGTTGTGATGAAAAAAAGAATTCCAATTGCGTTGAAAATTTAATATTCAATTGGATTTTTTTAGAATTTAGAATTTATAGGTTAAATGATGAAAAATTCGTGATCTATTCGAAAATTGGCGAATAAGAGAGGGTGAAAAATAACGAAATTATATATATTTGGAGGGCACAATCATATAATATCTTTCAGCTGTCTAATGCCATTTAGTGCAAACCAAATAAAAACCATATAATAAATCTAGTAACACAAGGAAATACATCACGTGTCACATCAGGTTTTTAATTCAGTTGGAGGGGTGCAAAGCACACTATACATTCTACATTTTACATCATTGATATGGTTAGTTTTTGTTATATACATTTAAAATAAATATATAAGCACAATAATAATGGCTAGTACAATAATTTATAGGGGATAGTTTAGTTTTTTTTTGTTCTCTACTAATTCTATTATTGTGACGTTTCATCTGTTCATATATACTGGGTGAACCGTATTCACATTTGGCATTTCAAAGCTAATGCAAGTGAAATATGTAGTTTTTTTTAATATTTTTGACAGTAACCTACATATACATATTGAAATAAAATGATACCCGCCTACTATGTTTTATTATCTACCTTACAAAAACAACTTATGTTATTATAAAACACCCTGTATCTGTTGTTGTAACCGTTATATTACCGGAAAATATAACAATCTTGAACAAATAAAAATTTCCTTAAACTGGATACCCTTGAAAGTTGAAATCAATAGGGGGTGTATATTTTACACACAAAAACTGATTGTACAATTTTAAATCATCAAAGTCGGCATAAAAAAATTAGACCTAGTGAAAAATGTACTATTTCTCAGAAGGAAAAAGGCCCCTACACAAGTACACATATAATTTAACATGATTTAGAAAAAAATAAATCACTTTTATAGTAATAAATTTATATATTTTCATTAAATATGTATAAAAAAGTCGTTAGAAAATGACCAATTAATAGACTCTTCCCTTATTTCTAATAAAAAAAAGCAATTAATGTGTACACCAGCAGGTGTTTCCTACATTTTACCATATTATATTTATGAAAAAGTTCAATTAATTTATAATTTACTAAAATTATTAAAATATTTTAGTGTTTTCATTGCCGTGCGCGGTCATAAACCCCAAATATAGCCTCATACAAAATTTATAAAACAGAATTACTAATTAATTATTTGCTAAAAATCTTTAGGAAAAAAAACACACAAACGCAAATAACTATGCGGATTTTTATTTAAGAAAATCATTTTGTACTATTATAAAAATAGATGACATTTTCAACCAACACACAAACATTAATGAAAAAAAAACAAGATTATTTTTATATAATTCATTCTGAGGAAAAAATGTTTATTCAAATTAGTATTCGAATTTATATGTCTGTGTTTCAAACACATCAGGATTCAGGATTAAAGCGAATAATTATATAAAAATAAAGTATGTAAATACATGAATACAATTTACAGAAATCTGTAATATAAAATGAAAGAAAAATTAAACAGAATTTATTAAATATCGAAGGAGGCATCAATTTCTTCTTCTCTTTTTTTTCGTCCAGAGCAGCACATCGTAATTTTATGCCAAATGGAAAAAAACAAACACACTAATATTACTAAATGTGATAAATCCATTTTGAATATATAACTTTCGTGACTTAAAGGTCACACAAATAGAACGAGAAATTATATTTTCAATCAAATTAAAACACATTACATATAAAGATCCTTTAGTGTTTTTTTTTATTTTATAACATGAAGTTCAAGTTCTCTCTGTCATAATAATTTAACAATATGAAAAAATTAACACCAACCATATGTGAAAAATTCACTAGAATTAAATTTCAGTTTTATAATTAGTTGCATTGAACTTTAGTTGTGTAATAAATTATGGCATACTTCGATGAATTGAACAACAACAACATACCTTTGCGGGTATTATTAATGAAGCACAACAACAACAAAAATTACTGTAAAATACTGACCAACGCCAACTATTCAAACGTTAAGAAATAACAAAATGTTGGTTCTGTCTTAAAAAAAACACTATAGACGTTTTATTTAGGGTGTTTTCGTGTCACTCAATTGGCAATATCAATTAAGGTAAAACGATTATATATTTTTTTGATTGAATATCTAGACATAAACAAGAAAAATTCCATTTATAATAACAAGGTCCTGGCCCGAATTTATATACATAACAAGTTAAAAAGCCAATTAACACTGGGTAATAATAATTGTTGTTTATTAAAATACCTTTTAATGTTATGAATTTTGTTTGAAAATATTTTGCATAAGATTCGAATTGGATCAATATATGTATAGACATGGGGATGCAATAATAATAAAAATTCAAAGGTACACGTGCGGAAACAAAAAATGGAAGAAAAACAGGATGACGTAACTTACCACTTTATTTTTTTTTAAATAAATATTAACTGGGTGCTTTTGCAGTTTGTCGAAATGGAATTAAATTCGTTTCGGCAAATTGTTGATGATTGGGCATATCTTAATTATTTTGGTTAGACCTGAAAAAAAATTCTAATTATTAATATAATACATAATAGTTTTTCCTTATTATTTTTGAATTGTATATTATTATAATAATACAAAAAAATTGTTATCATTTTATACTATATACATAAAATTCCAATAAATAGATTGCGAATCGATTCCAATTTGAAATTACGCAAATATTATCGACTCACACACACACACATATACAATATACATACATACATATATGTATATACGAATATATTCATGGACAAATATTGTTTTTATGTCAACATTATACAGTTTTCTCCTTTTCATTGTTTACATTACATATTATTATCATCTAATTTCATCTTTTATATGAATTTGCAACGCAATTTTCCAAAAAACTATTTTTAGATGTCTGCAATTACATATATTTTTTTATTTTGTGTTCAACAACAAAATAATTTGCATTAAATGAACCGTATTAGTTGTTATTTTTATTATTATATAGTAGAGATATATTTTTATATGGAAGGTGCGATAAAAATATATAAACATAAACAAGAAAAAAAATTTTGGAACGCCATATTCATATTATAATTATATTATAAAAAAATAAAACCACGTGTCGACAATGAAAAATCGTACAAAGCGCCAGTCTTAATTATTATTACAAAAAAAATACTATTTTTTATCTAATCTGGCCTATACATGTATTTACTTATTAGATTGTAGACAGAAAAATAAATATAAACAACATTTTAATCGATTTGAATAATAATTAATAAACATAATGTAATAATATATGTATGTATATGCATATACAATACACAATATTTATTAAAATTATAAATATTTATCATACTTTTTGGTGGTGTAATAAATGCGTCTATTTAAAATTGTCACCAACAAAAAAAAAAAAGATTCAAAAATCAATCATTAGTATATAATTCGTTCAAGTGTGCGTGGGAAAAAATGGCCAACTATGTTATTATATTACAATTTTTTCTCAATCTAATTCTATACAGTGTCCTCGGTGTGCTCTGAGAAAAAAATTGAAAAGATTTCATAATAGTAGAATTCTTTCATTTTAGACATAACAAAAGAGTTTCAGGTGGCAAATTATGACAATAACCAGATTTTTTCAGTTTTTTAAAAAAATTTAATATTCACACGAAATTTTTAATTTACATATGTATATGGCAACTGTGTATTTTGCAATTAATGGCTGAAATTTTTAATGAAATTTCGCAATAGTAGATAATAATGTATTTATATTTTATATTATACATGTATGTGTGTGTGTGTAATTGTTTATTTTAAAACATACACAAGTTATGATAACGTTTTATAGATATAATAACTAAAAATATTTCATGTAAATAATAAATATACGAATTTTATGAAAATAATTATGTTTTACGTAAATTTAACCCAATTTATACGGTCTAGACACCTTGTACAATCATAAATTTCCGATTATTTATATAAAATAAAATAACGAATTGTACATTAATATTAATGAATTTGTACGAAAACGTTCGATGATTGGTTAACTATTTCCCCCACCACCACAGTACAAATCCCCACTATTTTTGATTAAACAATCACACTGTATAACAATTTTTTTTCATTTTTAGCCATAACTTAGAATGCTATGTAGAATGTAGAAATTGCAAAGAATTTTGATGTATGCATGCAGTTAAACAAGTTTCACATTTACATAAAAATTAAAAAAAAATAGAAAAATTTCTGACCTAAGCCAACAAAACAATCACTAACCACTATCTTTATTATGTGCATAAATTTAATTTTATCATTTCAAAGAAACTTTTTTAATAAACACGCCATTTAATTTCTACATACATATATGTACATACATATATAAGTTATATAATATATATAAAGAGGCAGAAGAATTTTATTTTCTATACAATATAATATTGATTGACCGAGAAAATAAATTATGAGTGAAAGGAACGCAAAAACTTTTATTTCTGGTGTGGTTTTTTTTCTATCTAGATAGCTCTGGTTATGTGTTGCCAATTTAACAAAACAACTGGTGTGTTGTTGCAAAAAAAAAGAAATTCACCAACTTTCTCCACAAATATTACACGAAAAAAAAAATAAGCACATTTGTGTATAAATTTGATGGAAAACGATTTTATATTCTAATTAAATTATTATGCAAATACGTTTATTTTTAATATGTAAATTTTCTAACCCTATTTTATTAGCCTGTATAGGTTGTACGAATAAATTGGCCTTGTCTTTTGTAATTTTCATATTAATATCAACAACACCCTGTATACAAAAAAAAGAAATCTTTATTGATAATAAATTTCAGTTAACGAATTAAACTTGTTTTTTTTATTATAATATATTTTAGTGGGTTGTCAGTCAAGAAAACCAATTAAGATAAACATGTGAAAAAAAAGAATCGAATAATAATACCGTTTTTACTAGGGTAATAAAAATAGTTTTTATCAAATTGAAAAATTATTTTTGATAAAAATAACATTCAATATTTCTTTTCTAGTTAAATGAGCCAATAAATTTTCTGTGCATCACAGGTTTTTTTATGTTTAATACGTAATTCATCAAAAAAAAAAAAAACTCAAATTGGAAAATTAGTGTGTAAGTCATACATTTAAATTAAAATTATCGCCTTATAAATACGTCATAATTTGCACAAATAATAAACTTTTGCGATTACTATAGTTATAATATTTTAATTGTAATAAATTTTCTTATAAATCTCGTAAATCCATTTAAAAATGACGCAATTTTCATTTTCCATCACATTTTTTCATACGTACGTACATTTTAATATTCGTTGTGACGACAAAATAATAAAATTTTATAATATAAAAAAAATATAACGTATGTTTGCAAATTATTATTGCAAATAAAAGTGCATTTTATTATTGTGATAAAAATTTTATTTTAACAAAAACAAAAGATTATCTAAAATTTTATTTTTTAATATAATTTGTTGTAATTGTTTTATTTTGCTATTTTTTTTTTTGTTGTAAAAGACCGTGGAGTTATTTTTAAAGTGTTTTTCAGTCAGTTAAATGTACAGGAAATATGTTTTTTTCATATTATGTATTTAAAGCCAAATTCTTTGCAAATTTAATTAACTAATTTATAGTTTTGATTATAATATAAATATAATTTTAAAGCAAATAAAAAAACAAACAACTTAAAAAATGCTATTATAACAGTTATTCGAAAATTGCCGTCATCAATTCGTTAAATATAAATTTAATTGCAAAATATTTTATTTAACAACCTTGTAGTTCACGATTTTTTCAGTTTTTTATTATTGTATTATTATATTGTTTGTGTCTACTTTACAGTCTATTCTCTATACATTTATTGAGATGGCTTTGGAATCCAGATGGTTTCCGAATGGTTGAGTAGGTCAGTGTACAGAATAGTAGGCTTGGTATGCGTTTTATACAATAAAGAAAAGAGGAGGGCCTCACATTTTTACCCATCACCAACAACTCTTTCAATATATACATAGTTATCCATTAACAAACCAAAATAAAAAAATATTTATCCAGTTTTCTGTAAAAACGATTTTTAATTTTATTTCTCGATTAAACAGTTTGTATTAAAAAAAAGTTGAGGATGTGCTGAATTGTCCTGTTATTCCCTCTATTGTCAAACCAAGAAAACATAACAAATTCTGATATTATCCTGGTACACCCTGTATACAAATATACAAAATTCATTCAACTCTAAAGTGAAAAGTCTTAACACGAATTTTAACAGTATTACTATACAGTTTCCTATTATACCAGCTTATATTTACGGTTGTTTATTAAACAACAACAACAACAACAACATACCGCGAGAATCTAGCCAGTTTTAGTATTATATCTTGTATTTATATTGCGTTCATTCACTCTAACCATCTCCCAATCCAGGTCACCATATTGCGTAGTAGAAAAAAAAAAGAAAAAACTACACACGCTCACAACATACTTCGATATTACAATTTATATTCAACAGTAAACACATACACACACACGCATTTATTTTCGCATCATGCAGTACACCACCACCACCCCATAAAATCGAAGTGAGCTTTGTGTGATGGAATGTACACCTTTATTATTCGATTTCCTAAAATAAAAATATAAACGACTTGAGGGGCGGCTGTGCACAATCATATAAATGCCTCAACACACACACATATCTAAGAGGGCTGTGGAATTGTTTTCGATGCGATCGTAAAATGAAAAGTCATAAAAACTAGAGTAGTAAATTTTTCTGTGTATAGAGGGGGGTTGTAATTGTATATTGTATAATAATAAAAGTGTTGTAAATATTCTTTTGTAGTCAATTTTCGACAGGTTTTTATACATTTTAAATAAATTAATTACGAATATACATAATTTATATTCGAAATTCGATTTATAAATATAAAATTAACTTCAATAACACATTATACGTCAACAATATTTTTCTCCAACTCGTTATATGAAAACAATTACACTTAGAAAAAAAATACACACACAAAACTAGATATAACTTGTTTTCAACAACTGAAATATTCATAATATACATAAAAAATTAATCATTTTAATAATTTTTCATGTGCCTCTAACTGTCCACATACACATTATTGTTTATTTTTTTATATAAATAGAAAAAAAAAAACGGTGGCATTAAAACTATTAAAAAAATGATTAATTCCAAGAAAATATTGTTATATTCATTTAATATTTAATGTATTATTGTTATTGTCAATAAATAAATGTATGTGTTGATGATGAATTTTAATATTATAGAAATATGTGTGTGGCATTCGAACTAAATAAATAATATAAAATCGAGAAATTAAATACAAAGTTATAATTTTATTATTTATTTACCTAGTAATCAATCAAAAACAGTGATTGGTGTTTAATAATAATAAATAATAAAATAATAATTGTATTCACATTTCTTTCATTTAGAAAAAATAATAATGAAAAAATAAAATAATATTCAAGGTAAATCGAATGTGTTTTTCTATCAAAATTTACTGTGGAAAATATTTTTAATGCAAATAAAACTACTTAGTAGATAACAACGTTATATAAAATGATGAATGAATCATTTTATTTAATATTACAGTTAACAGAAACGTTGTAAAATGCCGTTAAAATTAGTTAATTTTCGAAAATGTACGTGAAAAATCATATAATCATGAGAAAAACTTGTTCAAATCAGAAAAACACTTTTAAAATTCTTCTTATTATTATAATTAGTTAGTAAACAACATATTTACAACCACTTTTATATACATTATGTTAAAACATAAGAAAAAAACATCGTAATTATATGGCAATTTTTAACAATATTTATCAAAAATATAAATAAAAGTACAATATTATATTAATTAAAAGCCAAAAAAAACCAAGGTTAATACAAACCCGTCACTTATGTGTTAAAAATTGTTGGTAAATTGTTTTAATTGCAATAAAAATCAAGTTATCACATACGTACATGTACGTTGTAATTGTATATTCATCCAAAGCCTTCTTTTCCTGTATACATAAAACATTTCCCAACAATTATCGTAATTGGCTTCGATAATGACGAAAACATAAATGATGTTTTAAAGAGAAAACTGTCTCTATATACAGATAGAAGAGTATTTTAACAAAATCCGCCTCCAGTTTCCTGTTTACAATCATATTCACACGCAAACAATATTACAAACGAGATAGAACGATATATTCATATACCTACATACATATATAGTATATAGATATATTGTATATATTTGTGCAGTTTAAATGGACGGTTGATGTTATAATAACATTAAATAGAACCAAAACGTAATAGATGGAACACTTGAAAATGTGAATAACAAACAGACAACAAACCGCCCACCCATTTTCAGTATACTGCATGTTCACTTTTTTTCATACATCGAATTGTTAACCATAAATAGATACAAAACAACATTATTATAATAGTATCCGTTTTAGATTACATTCACACACACATGTACACATAAAATTTGTAATCATTCATAAAATATTTGGCCTTTAAAACATTAAATTTTATTATATGAATCATACACGTATACATTTTAGAAAAATTATTAATTGCAAGGATATTAAAGGTGTGTTTTGGCCTTATTTAGTTATGTGCGAACCGTTTTTTTTTTGTTTTGTTTTGTTTTGTCCTTAATTAATTCAACAACCCCACAATTCTATTTGAAATTTTAAGGTTAAGAAATGGAAACGTCAAAATTGTCGGTAAAACAGCTAACAACAAATTCACAAATATAATAATATTAATAAGGTATTTTTCGCGAGCATACTTTCATACTTAAGCATGCTAAATTATACAAAATACAACAAACAACAAAAAAAAAACAACATACTCGTACCTAAACTACATACACTAGTATGTCGCGAAAAATATCTTAATAATAATATGCTTTATTAATAAATTAATAATATGTAATTTGATAAAATTTCATCAAAAACTAAATGCAAATCAGGTGCATCAACAACTTATTATATTTTTATAACAAAAACAAACCTATAAATAAGATGAAAAGATCAATGGCCCTCCCATTAAAAGTATTAAAAACCGAAGAAGAACAACAACAAAATATGGTGTTTGTGTCGATGGCAACTTGGATATCTGCAAGATTGCAAGAATGTTGTGCTAAGTGGCGCACCAGACATTCACACACATTCGAAATGGAGGAAAATGAATGTTGTTTGGCTTGTAAAATTTTATAATTGTATACAAGAGAGCCTCTATCCTCTTTCTAAAGACGACATTGTTGCAATATAAATGCATTCAATACGATTATATCAGGTATATATAGTATAGATGATGGGAATTGGAACGTTGAGAGAAGAAGAAGCGGTCATACACCTATAAACAAAAATGCCGACGATGGTCATGGAAAAAAAAACACCAACCACTCTATACGTCAAGCCTTTTACGTTACGTAGTATAAAATCGTGTATTTTTCTGAAATAAAAACGGTTCCACTTTTATGTATAGTGGTGAATAATTTTATTTTTCAAAGAAAATATTCCAATTATATATTGTATACAGTCGTTGAACTTTATATAAACAATTTATTTATGGAAAACTTCATAGTAGGCATAGGAAAAAAGTCACTAGAAACATTGTTATAATTATGACATCATATTAAAACAATAAAAACCCAGTTTTACGTAATTTATATTTAGTGGGCGTCAGCAGGTAGTATATAATACGTATTACCTGTGTGTATAATAAATTTTTCATTTTTTTTTAGGGTCAATGATTTATGTGTAATTTATATTAAATACATGAAAAATTCTATTCATTCAATTCCAAAATAAACGCTAATTAAAATTCGCATAAAATAAATTAATATTTACGTGTAATAATAATAGTGTGTTATCTAGAAAAGAAAAAACAATTTACCGGAAAAAACATTTAAAATATTTTTGCAATTATTAATGTTAACTAAAAATTTGTTTATTTAAATTTAACGGGGTTTGTGACCTGTTTTCGACCATTTGTAGTATGTTAACTAATTTTAATTTAACAAAATTGGTGTTTTCTTTTTTTCTTTTGTTTTGTTTAACATGACATAAAGGATATTTGTGGTCGATTACATCGTTTGAATAATGGGAAATTTATATTGACGTAATTTCTTTAACAAATAATAATACTTTTGTAATTGCTATTATATAGTTCGCTGAAAAACTAAAATTATTGTATGTAACTAAATATAGTCCATTATTCTAAACAATTAATTACAAAAAAATATATATACAAACACTCATAACGATATTATTACAATAATTAATTGTCTGTTTTTTTTTTCACTCTTGCTAAAAATATATTGCCCTTTTAATGTCCGAATTAAGTGTCAAGGTCAAAGTTAAATCTTGTAGTAATAACAATTTGTTTTTATTGTGTAAATTTATAAAAAATCCTTTTGTCAAATAAGGGCTCTAGATCTCACAAGAGAATTTCAATAAACACACACACACATTTTCACATTAAATTGACATAAACTTGTTTATTGACAGTCCGAAAAAATGCTAATCTTTGATTGGGACATAGATAAAAACCGTTGTACAAATAAAGATAATTATTGCAGGTGTTGAGAAAATAAATACCGATTTTAATAAATAATTTCTGGTTTGATATAGAAATTAAAATAAACTTAACAAAATACGCGCAAAATATATCTATACAGTAGGCTACGGTTTCACTTTCATCAAACACACACAGAGAGTCAAAGAACAGAAAATTTTTGAACCCAAACAAAAATATTGTGCATAATATTGAAGAAAATAACATTTAATATCTCAATTACCTCGTTTTTAATTCCGTACAAAGCCAACTGTAGTGTAAATATGTGTGTTTTTGTGTAAAATGCTCTTCTCTATTTTTTTGCTCCTTTTGATTTATTTATTTTTTTTTTTTGTTTTTAAGAAAAAGCACAATAATATAATTATAAATAGATGTCACTGGCACTAAAAACTATTTTTATTATATTGTTTTTATATATTCAAAAAATACCACACACACTTAATAATATACACATACACGCACTTAAAAATACTTAAACATTCATCACATACGTATAAAAACACAATTATAATACATAGTTTAAATTTTCCAAAGCACTCTTTGCCCTGTTGTGTAAAATAAAGCCCTCCAAAAACAACACCAATCAATTAAATTTTAGGAATTATTCATTAAAATATTATAATTAATAGGAAATTGTCTTTAATTTTATACAATTACATAAATATTTTAACTTTTAATGAAATGGTTATGTTGTTTTTATTTTCTATTTAGAATTTTGACCGACCGAACACGCCGTTAACAACTCTCTAACTAAAAAAAACTTGCTGACTGACTGAAACAAGAACAACGAGACGAATCGGAATATAAACTTCATCTCAGTCTCGCTCGCACACATACAAAATAGTAAAATCGAACCAAGGCGTTCGTGGACGACGCGGTACGACGGAAGGCGAACTGTGGGGCCGACGCCTCCTTTGATGGACAAAATTTAATGTGAATCGTAGTAAAAGCAGACACAACATTACGTTATATTTTTTTTGGAGATATTAATTAAGGGGGTGATATATGTTCGTATATTTGCAAATTCAACAAATATTTGGAACGAGTAATAACAATAGAAAATTCGGCAATTTCCTTTTTGACAATTTTTAAACAACAATTATGTAACAAGAATAATGTCGCGTCTTAATAATTCATAGTATATCATTTAAATTACCTAAAAAACATTTCAAATTGAACTTTGGCTGGCGGACTAATCGGATGACAAGGATGATATGTGTGATTTGGCTTTTGTTGAATTTTTTTAATTAGAAAACATTTGAAAAAATTGCTTTTTCACTAAATCAAGTATGTACGTTGACCGGCGAATCAACAATTAAATGAGTCAATTGACGACTAAAATAATAATTTCAATTTAAATCTGTGTGTGTGCGTGTGTACAGAATACGTAATAAATTTTTTGTTATTTTTAAAAAATAAGAAAAAAAAGATCTAATTTTAGAAAGAAAAATCTTGTTATTCATATTATGATTTGAATTTATCACACCACCCTCACAAACTCCATTAATTCCACCCCCACCATAATACATACGTACTGTTCCTTAACACATAATCAAATTTTTCCATTTTCCTTGTGTTTTTTTTTCTATTTGGTATGCAAGTGGTGACTTTTCACCCACACACACCTCCACCCCCGCCCTTTTACTCGTTTCTTCTATTTCGTCCATACAATTCTCGGGGGATGATTTTTTTATGATGGGGTCAATATTTTTTATTCAGTCATCTTGGAAAGAATTTCCACAGAATAATTATAATGTCAAAATTTTAGGGACTTTTTATGTATGTAGTTTGTTTATATAATTTCATTCAAGGTGCATTTTTTCCTTTGAAAATTTAACATGAATTCCCTGCAATATGTGATAAGAACTTCCGCTTTATCCAAAACACTATACAAGGTGTTCCAATATTCCAATAGGAATAGGAACATTATCTGTGTCGATTTCAATGAAAATTCAAAACCAAACAACAAATTAATGTGAATAGTAGGCGATGTAGGTATCACAAAAAAACTAAGCCTAATGGGCACTTTTCATGATTTTTTTTATTGCTTCATATTAAAGTATATATTATTACAAGATATACAATACAAATTTGCACTCAAAAAAATTAGTTTAAATGCAATTAAAATGCATTTAAAGTTTGATGAATTTTGACGTTTTAGTTTAAATTCACCAATGATAATGAACAATTTAAATAAACAGCCAATCAGTATTACGGAAATTATAACGTGCAAGCCAAGTGACGTCACTTTGGCGATTCGTTTTTATCAATTTTATGAATGAAAATATTAAATTAATTGGCTGAAATTTTGGTTAGGGGGGTTTTTAATGATGGAGAATCTAATACTGAAAAAAATTTTGCAGATTTCAAATGTGTGGAAAGTGCCCATTGTAGTACTCAATGCCTTCGTTGATATTTTTACAAATTGCAATTTTTACACTTTTTATGGTCCTGTATTTACAATTCTTCCATTCATACATCAAAAAAAAAAACTGTTTATTCGTATATTCACATAAAAAGTACAATTTTGTTTATTTGCATAAGAATAAGTAAATACTAAATACATAGTTTTATGTGTATATATTGTAAGTATGTAGTATGTAGATACATACATATATTAAGTGTGGTAAGTAACCTTTCCTAGGAAAGTTGTCTTTACCTTGTAAAAATTTTTGTCAACAAATTTCGTGCACATATACAGGGTGATTCAGAATAAGGATACTATGGAAATATTAATAATTTCATAATTTTCATAGTAAATATTGCAGAAGTGAAATCTCCCTGTATCAGAAATATTCATAATTATTGTAATTGTTTTTTTTTGTAAACTTCAAAAAAAAACCATAATATTTATAATAATAAATGCAATCAAAATATGTGCCCTTGCATTCAATAAAATAAAATAAACACCTAATAATGCATTGAAATAAATAATTTATTGCTTATTTCTAGTAAATTGACTGCAAATTAATTTATTTTACACATTTTAATTATATATTTGAATTAATTAGTGTGTTTTTTTGATTATAATATATATGAGGAAATGCAAAAGTTAATTAGCGTTTTAGTGACGAATGTAACTAAAATAATACAAAAGCAATTAATTAACACACAATCAGTACGAAAGAAGATTTTTACCTTCAACGGCACAAACTCGCACATAAATTTCTATTTTAAATAAAAAAAAAACAGTAAATGAGTAAATTACAATTTCCTCATCAATTTTATAAAAAAATATCAAAAATATACGACTAAATTACATTTTTGCCCTTTGTAATTTTCTATTTTCTATAACATAATACTTGTCACTGATCACGTACCCATTTTTTCATTTTCTTTTGGTATCTGGTCCATTTTGCCCCATTATACACATCTGTTTGGCATAACAGGACCGTATTTGTAAAAATCTTCAAATTATCATTCATAAACAACCAAATAAAGCATGGAAATAATTTTTTTTAATTTTTTGTTATTACGTTTTTCATAAATATAGTGGTTGTGTTTTAGAATTAATTTTTTATTATTATATTGTTGGCAATTGTAGGTGTTTATTTAAGCCCGGTACTGGAAACAACCCCCAAAGCCAAAACGAGGGTAAATAACTTAAGTTTATCTCCATTTATGTCAACCGTTTTGAAATGTTATCGAATATGTACGATTTTAAGGGATAGTTTAAAATATTCCATTTGAAATAGTTAAATAAATAATAGCCATTTTAATAATAATTAATGTTTATATAGGTATAATAGTGTTAAAAAGAAATAATTAACTAAATTCTTAGAAATGCACTATAAAACGACATTGATAAACAGTTAATTAGTTATTTATTTTCCAATTTTGTATTGTTTTATATGTGCATTTTACAATATTTACAAATAAATTGAATAGTGCATGCGTGTATTTTGTATAAAAATTGGCTTGTTTTCGTTTCCTCAAAGGAAATTCATAAAATTTACATTGAAAGGAAATCATTTTTTATTTAATTTTCTATTGTATTATGAATATTTTTTAATAAATAGTTAAACAACTCCGAAAATTGTTTTTTTTCAAGAAAAACATACACAAACACATATAATATTTATATTATACGTATTTATTTGTGAATTAAAAACCAGTTTGGTTTGTAATTTGTATGTGGGCCCCCTCGTATTACATTTATGGTGTCATTGCTATCAAAATTTATTAATACATTTTTGCAAACAAACGTTGCTAACATTATTGCGTTTCTCATTTAATTAATCGAAAACTTTTCAAATTGTTTGCCAATTACAGCGTAAGTATATTGTAAATCTCTCTAATATTTTTTTAATTCAATTTTATTTTGCGTATATAAAATATTATATGCTAAAAATTGTATCCATTTTATAACATAATATACGTGACATTGATTGATTGCGATTTTTGCGATACAAAATGCAAAATATTTATATATTTATTACGCAACCATTGAATACGCAGAAACGCATTAACTAATAAACGTCTTTCGTAAATAAATAATTCAGTACTTATTTTATTAGAAAAATGGAAATGTTTGAGAAAGTGTTACTTGAAGCAACATACTTAAAATTGATTGGACTCCATAGAGCCTTTGTGATCATTTTAAATAAAAAACAAAATTTATTATTTATTACTCCTATTTTTTAAAACTAAAAAGTAAAAACCACAGAACATATACATATAAAGAACGGTATCTACATTGTTTTTGACAAGCAACAAATTTTTGCTGCCGTCTGGTGGGCGGGCGGTCAACTAATCTTGACAAACCCGGGAATATAATGTATTTTAAAATTTTATTCTTAATTTTTAAAATAAATTTTTTTTTTGTTATTATAAATAAAAAGTTTATTTTGAAATAAAACAATTTTATTATAGTTTTATAACATTAAATTATACATTTTCATATATATATAATTACATATCTACATAATTTGAAAATTTAATACATAAAAACTTAAAAAAATTAATAAACATGCATTCTTCATTAACATTTGTGTTAATTTCCAGTACATCCATTCTTGATGCATAATGTATAACCAAAAGCTGATGCATACATTTTCAACTCTTCGTTAGATACCATAAATTCTTTTTTGTCATATTATGCAGTAAATGTAAACTTATTTTTTCTATCCTGTTCCAATGTCTTCTTATGATTCCAATATACTCCTATATTCGATAGAGTGAAAATGAATACAATTATTATATAACTAATCAAAAAGTACAAATATGCATGTACAAGTTTTCAGTCCTGTTTTTACAAAACATTTTAACAGCAGTTTTAATTTTATTTTTGAAATTAAATAGAAATTAAATAGAAATTAATGAAACAATTTATATTAATTTATTAAAATAACTAAAATATCTAAAAATTTATAAAAAAGTTTTTAACCACTTGCGGTCTTATATGCCTGAAAAATAAAAGTTAATATTTTATTTAAAAACGTACTCATTAATTATAGGTAATATTAACTAACTTACGTATTATAATACTCTCGTTTCCTTTGTTTCTATATAAAGTAAAAAATTTACATATATTTTTTGTTTCTATATTATAAAATTTAAAAACTTACATTATTTTTATAGATAAATCCATTTTGGACATAATTTTTATTATATCCACCACGTCCACCGCCTCCAAAATTATTTTATTATTAAATTCAAAATAAACTTTATCACAATGAAAATTGTTCGCATTTATTTTTGAATAATAACAAAATGACGTTAACAAATTTGAAAAACATAAACTTGATTTTATTTATAAATGCATGAAATTTTAAAAAAATACTACTAGGTCCCTCTATTTTTCGGGCGGTAGAATTAAAATTGTGTTGCTGGATTTTGGGGTCGAGATTCATACCCATGGAACACTTTCCCCCCACGGTAGCTAGAGTAAACGGTATGATTAGAAATTTTCCCCTCGTCCCCACTCTTAACCACAAGGTCACGTCAACTGGGACAGTTCACATGTAGTTCACATTCACATATCAATTTTAACTTGTCAAACTGACAATGTTTGACATTAATTTGCGCTAGGTTCGTTCGTTGTAGCTACACGTGTAGCACTGGTGTAGGCCTCGCATGGTTTAGAGCCACAGCAAGCTACACTAGTGCTACAACGAAAAATGCTCGTGACGTCACAAGACTAAAAGACTAATAAATCTGGTGGGAAACGGAGAAAAAC
>SSSI01010257.1:0-67779 GCA_004796505.1 Oryzaephilus surinamensis
TTTCCAATTAATTAATCATCGTACATGTAGTGGTAAACAAACACAATAGATACTCTCTCCAGCAAAGTCTCAAGTGCACATCATTTTGGCAAAAGATATACGTGAAAAACCGTAATCCACACTTGGAAAAACATTTAAGCATTTTAAGCTTATATTGCGTTGATACTGATATTTGGCTTGTATTCAGTTTCTACATCACGAATAAGACATGTGATATTTCCCAGAGAGTGAAAATATGAATTACATGTGTGCTATATAGGTACAGTATCGATTTAAATGTCAAAAAGTTTTTCAATTTTTTTTTTTTTTTGGTCTCTAAAGTGGCCAACGTCAGCTGGTGGTGCAAAATTTTCATACACAACAATATGAATGCTATTCAAACGTGTTATAGTTTAAATTTAAAAGATGACAAGAGAAAAAAATTTGTTTGAATAATGCGAGTATGTCAATCAATGTCTTTTATCATCGATTTGTATGAGGCGCCGATTAGGACTTTATTAAACATTTTCAAAATATTTTATAAGAATGTAAAAATATTTTTTTAACATCAATATAATACTGAATTATTTTCTATATGTCTTTTCCAAACTTTAACATATTTGAAATGTTTAATACAGTCCTAATCGGCGCCTCACATCGATTTGTTTCACTCAAAATGAATACTGCGGTTCTATATTGTTCGATTTAAAGAGTAAGCAAGAATTTTAAACGATTCCAAAGGAAGGGGTTGCTTGTTTGGTGGATGGCTGCAGGGAATATTACACCCCAATTCGGATTACACACATTTTCCATTAAATGGAGACATATAAGACTTATTAGCTGTCTATTTCACAGCTTTTACTAAATATTGTATCCATCTTTCCACTAATATAATAAAAACTATAACATTTATAATAATCAATTCCAGTTTATTTAACGGTAATAAAAGGGTATATAAGCGTATAGGTAAATGTACCATTAATATTTCTTACCCAACATTGAAAAATATAAAAGCTAAGAATTTAGACACACATATATGGTCAGCAATTTATATTTCTAAGCACGTTTCTTCCACTACTGATCTTGTTTCTCTTTTCTAATCTTATTTACTTTACGCCTTTATCAAGCTTTAAGCAATTTTTTCAACTATATAAACCAATTTTCGAAATTTTTCAATTTATCAACAGCAAATTCAGATAAATTTCATAACAACATTTTAGTAAATTATGCGCTTACTTCTTTAATTTCATTAATAAGACTTTTTGCACACAAACGAAACATTGGCCAACATTAATTTCCCGGATATTGCTCGGAAAAGTAGAAGATAAACACGTAAAGTGTATGAAGATGAAGAAAAAAAATGAGAAAATCTGGTAAGCAATATTCTGAAATGGAATTTATATTCTCAAGGTGTAGTTAAAAACACGTCTATATTATACTTTTGACATCGTGTAAATATCTCATGACGTAACCGAAAAAAAGTACTCAAAGTGGATGGAAATTTTATCTTAATGGTGAAAAATGAGCGTGTTGGACGTCCCAGAGTCTCTTATGCTATTAACTAAATCAGTACATTTATTCAAACATTTGTACAGTCATATTTTTCATGAAATTTTTAACAAATTGACACTTTTAAATAAATTGCAAACTTTTCAACGAAATTTATCATAAAAATCTCTATAAAACAGTTTTCCACAAAAAAAAACAAGAAAATGTTAAACAAGCCGTAAAAAGTATTCATTAACATTTTATTAAAGTAAAAGCAAACTTAACTTGTGTACTTAAATTTCAGAAATTATTTACTTAATGTCTCCATTTCACTTTTACTTTTCAGCATGGCAGAAATTTTGTTCCAATCAAATAATTTAGTTGGAAGTTTTCGGAATGGTACTGTTGTAAAGGAATCGTTTTCTTTCTGTTTTTTTTTTTTATCAACTCTTGTTGTCCGCATCAGATTACGTCTATTATATAAAAGCTTATTTAAATGAGTTTTCTTTAAGAAGATTACGTACATTTATTTACCATCCAGTCAGTATTTTTTCCACGTTTCGTATTTTTATTGAAAAAAAAACCTAACTGTCTTATTCTATCCAATATTATTATTATGGTAATTAAATGTAAATGGCACATACTGGTATTCATGCAGAAAACTCCATATATGGTAATTTCAACCGAAAACTCTTCAGAATATTAACTGTAGTGTTAATAGAATTACCGAACGGTTAAAATAATTTACTTTGCTGCAGTCCCTAAGGATATCATCTTACAAAAACTATCCTCCTACATCAATAATTAACTTATCCGATGAAAATGTGTTTATTTTCGAAAAATTTAGACATTATCTCAATGTCCGATTTAGGGGCTTTAACAGATACAAACAACAAGACACGTTTATATTAAATTTACCATAAATTTCACCAAAATGTGTAACAGCTTTATACCTACAGTTGCTTTGTGGGGTGTTTAATGGGGTGCAGGGTGAACATTGCAAAAATTGTGTGTGTTTTTTTACTAAGGGTAAACAGTTTCATGTTTATCAGATAATTAAAGTCACATTGTAATTTAATTATTTGTCGTTACGTGTTTCTTGACAAAGTAAACAACATTTTGTCGTGCTACTGATACGTCTATAATAATTAATCAATTAAAAATTTGTTAAAGAATTTTCTCGTCTTGTTGAAAATTGACCGATATTTAGTTTAAGCATCGATTTATTTGTTGTGTAATTAAATAAAGGCGTTTATTGAACAATTAATGTTCAAGATTATTGTTAATAAATAAAAGACGTGACAGTGTTGAAAAACGTTTTCCAACAAAACAATCATTCAGAAAATAAGAAATTCCCATTTATATTTATATATAATAATAAAATATAATAGTAATATATGAATTTTCTTAAAGTTTTTACCCAGTTTTATTATAAATGAAGGAAGACGCGTGTGAAAACTTTTCACGTTACTTCAAATTTCTCAACTAAAAGCCCAGCTTTTTGACAATAGCATATAAATTTTGTTTTTGGTGGAAAGTTAATAAAGAAAAGTCTCTATTGAAACAGATGGCATTTCTACGAAACAACACATATATGAAAGAAATGGGATAAATGTAGCTAGTAATTTAGTGAAAAGTTTTACAACAAAACGTATAACAATTTAAATGAAAAGTTTTTTTTTGATTTCATTTTCAACAAATGATATATAATTTTCATTGTATTTGGAAAACAAATTTTTATTTTTCATTATTCCAAATTGTATTTCATATATGTAAATATTTTTATTATGATGAAAACATGAGAGAAATATATTTACAGGTACGTATAGTTATTTATATGGAAAACACATAAACACCCAAATATATGGAAATGTTTGAGAAAACCGAATTTATTTTCATCCTTTGATCTCTCTATTGAAGTGACAAAGGATGTGATCTTGTCTTTGGTTATGCATTTTTTTATGATGCTGCGACACCCCCGAAGAAAAATCTATTTGGCTTTATTTACAAACACATAAAACGGCCGTATGGTGCACAATTTTCCACTCCGCATTTTCTTCATCTTATTAAATTTAAGACAATATTCCAAGAATATAATCAAAACAAACAAAGAAAGTTTCTTCATATAATAGAGGATTTCGTACGCACACTTAATTGTCCAATTATTAAAAAAAAGGTTTCACACCACTTGTATCGCCAAAAAAACACTTTGAGTGCGGAAAATTGGATGCAAGCGAAAAAATAACCCAAATCTTATAAAATCGATCACTGGAAATGTCTTTTTTGCAAACGTAAGCATGATAAATCTGTGTGGAAAGTTTTGCGAAGAAAAATCCAAATAAATAATAGGAATAATTTTTGGGACGGCTAAAATAAATTAGACAAAATATGTTTTCGTTGCACTTTATTTAATTTGTTTAAAGCTGATTGTTTGAATTGTCGAAATTTTCATTTAATTCAATAGCACGTCCTTTGATCTCCTCCATATATATGGTATTATTGGAATGGAAAATCCGAATAAAATACAATTAGGTAGTTTTGTTCAAAATGAAATTATTTAGGTAATCGATAATGAAAAATCTAAATTAAAATGAAATTTCCTATAACAAATCTGTGGAAATTGTTTCAATTTCCTTAATATCGAAGACACTAAATAATCACCACCGCAAAAGCACTTAAAGCACCACCTAAATTTTAGCATAAAACAATAAAATGGAACATTTACAATCGGCTTGGCATTAATGTCTGCACATTTATATAACAGAATTACGCTCGTTCCTATTTTTTCCTTTCTTGATACCATTTTGTACATATACATATATATAGTGTACATCTTGTGTAGTTTAATAAAAATATATCCAACATTGATGGTAAAAATATGATCCTGCATATATATAAATTGTCGTAAAATTTATTTTCATCGTAAAACTCATGCCAGAAAACTTTTCCTATTAATAATAATATTTTATATTAAAACAATATACATTTTTATATATAGAAGCCGATAAAAGTTTTTATTAAGCCCTTTTTCAATATTACACAACAATAAGATTATGGATTACGTACATATTTTATAGAAGTAAAGGGAAAATAGGTCAAATAAGGATGCAAATTTGGAATGCAACATTTTCTACTGAATGCACTTCAAGTTTGTCGAACTTCCTTAATAAATACTGAACAACTTCAGCTGAAAAACGGTTTTAACAACGAATTTTCCTACAACATTTAACGATAAGAAATTATTTCATTACAACAAATATATTTCATTCGTCAAAAAAAGGTGCTTCTTTAAAAAAGTTTCAAAAGGAAAAGAATCTGAAAGTTTCTTTGATCCATTTTCATAAGTTCCATTCAATTTAACAATATTTTTAAATTGCAGCAAGTGAAATATTGTGAATTTTATATATTTATAATAAAAATAAACTAGAAAAATGAACTACAAGAATAAATGAATAAATTGCTGTATACTCAAACACACTTTGTATATTTTTTCTGTAAAATATTTATTAGTCCAAACAAAAAATGTATGAAAATTCTACTAAACTACATTAAGAAAACATTAAAAAATAGGAAAAGGGCTTTATGTTCTGTATATATTATTGAAAAAAATTGTTTTGTTTTATTTAGCAACTTACTTGTTGTATAATACTATATCCGGCCGCCAGATGTGATCTGAGGGGACGTGGAGCATGTGCACACCCCCATACTCTTTGGGCTCCCATCTTAACTTGTAGTCGTACCACGACTGAAATCAATACGCATGAAAACAATAAACAAATACTGAACATTAATAACTATTAAGCGTTTTTTATACTGTTGCATTGAAAGTCGAGAGCTTTCAGTTGGAATTCGCATTATTGACTTTCGAAATTCAATTACACAGTTGTACATACGATTAATTGTCTAATTACTCGGCTAATTGGAGCAATTAACATCTGAATTTCGAAAAACCGGCTTCTTTTCACTCACCTGCTCCACCCACAAGTTGGTGGTCATAATTTGGTTCTTCAAGTTCTGCAACAAAAAAATGAACACATTTTTAATCAACCAGTTTTTCCGAATTAATTCGAATTGGCCCATTAAAAATGTAAAAGTTGTATTTAATATGAAAGACACAACTTGAAAATGTCGTTTAATTATCATTTTAAAAAGTTAATTTGGAATAGAGAGAAAATAGGTCGGGGCTAGCTGTGTGTGTTGGGGGTGGTTGGATGATGATGATGGCGGCGGCGGCGGCCTATATGTGTTTGTAGGTATATATATGTGTTTGTGTGTGTGTATAGTCGATAGTCGGCAACAGAGGTCGTAATCCCCACTAAATAATTCAGGAAGACTGTGTGTAGTTGTACACGCGAAATCCCTACGCGACCATCTAAAAGGTCTCCACAGAGTCAAAATTGCGAAAACTGGATCAAACCTTTGTACATAACTACATACACACATATATACATTGAAATAGGGCGTGCCATCATCAACTGTTTGAATTTCGAGCGAGAAAAACGGCAACTTGACAATTAATTAGTACACATATTATTATTGTGTTGTAAGGGGCTCAGAAAATTGCCAAGTTTTATTAAATTAGGCACTAATAAATCATGTGGATTACTGTGTCGTAGACATATAGCAACCCCCATCACAGACCAACCCCCTTGACAATTTGAAAAATCGATAATTTTCACCTACTGACAATTTTGCCCACGCAAAACTTAAAAACTTAAAAATTAAAGTATGTTTGGGGAATGACAGAATTTATTGGAGATTTTACATGGATTTTCTGCAAAATTGTCGAAAAAAGAAATCCATCTTCGACCAGCCCACATTCAGATTAGACAAGGGTGTTTTTTTCACCCGTTTCATGTGAATGGCCCGGAAGAACCATTAGGGATGATCAAATTTTTTTGGCACATTGTAATTGTCACATTCACAAAAATGAAACCATGGAAAAACTCGCTTACAAAGAAATTCCTGAAAAATCTCTACTTTTAATTGAATGATTGAATTAAGCGTTCGGTTTCAAATTTAATTAAAATGTGAAGAACGATTTTTTTTCGGATAAAATTAAGTAAATTTTGTAGCTCTCTTCAGTGCGATGCTGGCCATTTATTTTATGCCATCATCATCAAGACAGTGCTTATGTAAATAATTTATGCAAATTGAGCACTTTTTAATGCAAATCAAGCATATTTAACGCATTTCACCTGGTTTTGTCTTAAGAACAATTTTTTTTGGGGCTAAAACTGTATTTATAGTCAGTTTTTCTTTTCGGGTGATCTTTTCGTTAATGTTAACGTATTTTTTTAAATCAACAATGTACGTCAATGTGACAAGCACCATTTTTCCACATCTACTGTACCATTATATCCTCGTACAATAATGTAGCACAACATTGTCCGAAATATTCGAAATCCCCTACAGCTTACTAAGTGTCTACACACACAGCATACATATTTTATAAACCTTGGATAGGATTAACCTTCATCAAGTGTCGCACACCGAATGGATTTACTTTATGATTGTGTAAATCTAAAGGGCGAATTGACGAGATTTCATCACAATTCACAATACATATATCTATAGGCATATACATATATAATATAAAACGAATATTAGCAATATTATAGCATTTTCGCAAAATAATCTAATGAAATACTTACAACTTATAATAGTGGTAAAAACGATTTTGTTATAAAAAAACATTCTTTAAATTTTTGTTATATATATATATATGTTACTATATAGGAGTATTTGTTAAAATATACTGTTTTAACGTTAAAATGTTAACAAGAATTGCATACGGTAACAATAAATAAACGAAAGTACATAATATAATAGTTAATACTTTTGTGGACTTTTGTCTTGTACTGTTTTTTTTTTTTAAAGAATTTAATTTCTACACTGAAAATAATAATAAAAATTTTGTAAAAGAAATGGTACTCAGTAATTCATACTTTTTTAAAAGTACCTGCATAGTATTATGTTATATATGTCGCAGGCTTATTGTAATTTCAGTCTTATTATAATACGCACAAAATGTGTTTTATATAATTTGTATAACAATTAAATGTCCTCCTTCTTTTATAGATAATGTAAATTGTTTGTTTTGACAAAAAACTTAGAATTTGTATCCTACTCTTAATGATGACTTTGACCTTGACTTTACAAAGAAAATATTAAAAAATCTATAAAAGAAGGAAGAAAAGTAGATAACTTAGAATGTGTAAAAGCCTAGGCGTATTATAATAAAACTGATATTAGAATACGACTGCGACATATATACAACATATTATGTTTAAATGTGCTGTATATACAGCATATACAATTCCATATACAATTTTATTAAAAATAAAATATTACCTTTCATTTAGATTGTAAATTTCAGAAATAATTTCTTATTAAACAGACTTTGGATCAACTACATTTACCTATATACGGTCGTGGAAATGTAATTAAAACAAAACTGTATAAATGAGGAAAATGGTGCTTACATTTTCATTAGACTAATAGACATGCTACTATTAAAATGTTGTAAAGTTTGCACAAAATTATTGCAAGTTATAAAGTTTTATGTAATTTTTGCTACTTTACATAATTTAGGTATTCCAAAAATAAAACAAAATAGACAATTACCAATATACGACCCTATCACTATCAAAGTATATGTCGCCTATTTTCCAACCCCCGATGGACACGGAATATTTAAGCAGCTATTTTACGGCTCCAACCTTTTCCTCACCTTTTTATTATAAAAATTTGCTTAAAGAACAGAAATGGTTCATTTTTATTACGGCAGTGAATAAAGCCATCGAATTAGTGTTGATTTATTTGGTAATAATTTTATTTGACGTCCATCAACATCATAATAATCACAAAGCAAAAAGTATATGCGTGTGAAGAGCAGATTAACTTGTCAAGTTCACTCAATTTTACTTATCTATAGTACGTTATCCACAATTTATATCAAACTACATATTTCCTTAATTTCACCCTTCACGAAAAAAGAATAATTCCCATTTTGTCCCAGCACAGTTGTGAAATAATGGCCATATATTTGATGGCAGGTTTTTATCGTTTCACCTTAATAAAACCAAATAAATGTTGTACAAAAAAAAAACAGTGGCGTCAATAAAATCGATGTAGGAAAAAATTCCACCCCCACACCATAATACATGAGAATATAAATGTAAACTATGAGTTTTTTGTTTAATTTTCAAAAAATGCAAAGAATTTTCTCGTCAACAGAAAATCACGTCAAAAAAATTGGTATGGGGGCGGTGTAATGCATTTTCCAGCATGTGTAAGAGGCGACGTGCTGTGATAAACTTATTTTGTTATGTATCATTCGTTATCCATATCCGACAAGGGCATATTCAGGCATCAAATTTACATGGTGGGGCTGTGATTCGAACGAACTTAAAATACGAGAGATGTGCACACATCATCACCTGCTGGTACCATTCTCAATAACATCAATATACACCTATACCACCTTAATATTTTGTGAAGTGAAATGAAAACGGATTTACCTAATGCCGAAGGAAAATGCTGTGTGTGGTGATGTTACAGAACTACATAATTTATAAGGAAACCGGAGACGGAAACGATAATATTCCTCAGGGAATGATGTTTGCATGTTTATTTATGGTTTTTATCATTTTTATTCAAATTCACCAATTTACATTTTAACTAATTACGAAACTGTGTGTTTGTGAAAAAATGTTGTGATGATAATTTAAATGAAAATGACATTGTGGCTTATGATTTGTGGTAAAGTTTTGTCATTTTGGTGTGTTCTTGATGATTGCAATAGTCGCATGGTGGTGGTGGGTTTGAAGAGGGTGAATTTATGTGATTACGCCTGACCGTTGTCCAACAAAGGCCATAAACATTTATCCATCAAACAAGAAACTGTTTTATAAACCAAAAATTAGCTTGTATGTTTTTTATTGTAAATAAACTTAATTTTTATGTTGTGCTGGGAAAATTTTATACGACAAAATGTTATTATCTGCAAATTCCAATAAAAAACGGTATAAATTCAAATTACACCTTAATAAGATAATAAAATAGGGAAGTTCTTAAAAATAGCGATTTTTTTTATACAAATCGCTCCCTTATATATCATTCGACCATTTATGCAATAAAAATGATAATTTTCTCTTTGGTCGCCGTATTATGTAGAAAGTTTTTTCTTTATACAGTAATTGGATCATATTTTTCTTTCGTGTTTTCTTTTATTTTGGGACATTTTTAAATTTACATTCCAACTTTCTGTCTTCAACACTCAATACTCGAACTCATTAAATTTTCCTCAAAAAAAAACTATTAGGAAAGTTTTAAATTCACATCAATATTCGCTTTAATAAATAACTACAAAAAAATATGAATTTATTTAAGGAAATTTAATGTTATTATTATTTTTTAGGAAAACTTTTCATTTTACAGTTTACACAAAAATATTTATTATAATAACTTTACTTGAACTTCTCAAATGAAATTTAGTGTTTATATACAGAAACTTTCATTTTATATATCCAAAGGGGCTGTAAAATTTTGACAAACATTTCTGTACCTTAATTGGACTCATTTAACGTTGCGAATTAATTATTATCAACTAACTGTTAGTAGTTTTGTGACCAATAAAAGAGAAAACAATCCATTTGAAGTCAATAAAAGAATCTAAGAAACAATTTCGCTAAATTACGTACAATTTATAACAAAAAAAGCTGTTTTCTACAACCAAAAATATAATTATTGTCCACATTTTAAATATAATGTCTCTTCCGTTCTCCAAAAATGTCATCAAGCCATTTTTAAGGGAAAATTTCGCTGTTGCTGACATCACAGAGTGTAGAATGAATAATTTGGGTATTGTGCCCTTTTACAAAAACCCATCCATCCACCCCCGTCATTTGACATTTAGATTATATAATATTTCCCTAGACGTGCCCGAATTGTGATACGGGGGTGGTATATGTGTGTATATCTCAGTTTATTATTGCACTTAATAAACATGTGTATACAAGGGGGTAAGATGGCATTCCTAATGTTGCACACATTTTATCTCTTCACGAACAGATAAACAAAATTTTATGGCACACAACATAAAAATTCGTAACGTTAAATTTAATTTCCGCTTCCATTATTTGTATTAATAATATATTTGTTGATTAATAATGATAGAGATAATTCAATTTCAACAAAATTAATGGATTTTCTGTTAATCATTTTGAATAATAATGGATTTTGTTCAAACAAATGTTATTTTTATTAAAAAAATGTGTCCAAAAAAATAAACTTGAATCCATTAAATTTCCTTCGTTTTTTCTATTTTCAAGTGGATTTCTGCAAGTTACGTATTATTTCAGTGTGTGAAAAAACATATTGACTTTAAAAATAAGGGCACATTCGCTTTTTTATATCGATACGATGTTCGATGTGCTTAAGAATCAACTTAACCTAAATAAAATAGAAAACCACGAAAAATACGAAAATGTGCAGAAGAATGTTTAGACAACTATACATATGCCCTGTTATGCTAATGATGTGCTCGGCAAGTGAAAGATAAGACAAGTTTTGGTCGCCACCAAAACATCACCCCCTATTAGAATGGTGGTGGCGCATCTGCCAAAGCTGTCACGTGTTCCATTCTCTCCTCTTTCAGTCCGAAAAGATCGATTACGAAGATGAACGTATATGTATGTGAGGGTGGTTTTTTTTTCGAAGAAATTGCAGTTGTAATATAACATATATAATAATAGCACACACCAACAATTCCAAGTAAACAGGTCAAGCGAATCATTTTGAAATTTTCACATGATTTATGGTGGAACGCTTTCCTTGTTTTTACCAATACATCCCTATCGAGTGTCTATTCGGAATAATATATTGTTATCTGTTGGATTTCGACAAGAAAATTGCAGATTTTCAAAAATTTTTCAAATGCAAATTTTTTTTTGTTATGGAAGTAAACATGCACATAAAACAACAGTATGAGGCGCCAATCAGGACTTTATTAAACATTTTAAGTATTATATAGTTGCTAGTTAGTTAGTTGCCGTGAAAATTCTTTATTATTCATTTTCATGAATTAATTTATCAATTTTTCAAAATTTAATAAAGTCCTAATCGGCGCCTCATACAATGACACCATAATTGAAAAATATAAACAATACTATTGTAATCCACACTGGAATTACTAATCAGTATTTGCATATTATACAGGATTTTCAAATTTTCATACACAAATTATTTTCTGTTTATAAATGCATCAATTTAAACGATTTTTTTTTTTCATTTGCTTTAAAAAGAACACATCTCGTACATTTTTATGTGAATTGCATTTTAAATTGCACCTTACATACTAAAGCACGAAACGTTTACGCGAATAATAATACACTCTCTCGACTATTTCATTTTTTTTTTTGCCAACGCGTGTGTATTCATGTATTATAATACGTAAACTTTTAAAAGATTTATCTTTATTTCACGGTCGGAAATCTTATTTGCATTTGTGGTAACATTATCCAGCCCCCAGCACACGAAATATCATATCCACGGTGCCCAAAAATCTGGCTTACCCCCTTAATAATACTTTCTCCCTGAACTGACCCAGATTCAAAATACCAACTTCGAATTTATGGACAAGCCGTATGGGTAAACCATAGATTTATTAAACCCAATCTGTTGTTTATGTAGATTATACGCTCTATTTTGAATCGATTTAAATTATTAATAACAATAAATGCCTAAACTATACATAAACGAGAGATAGATGAGGCCTAATAGAAAATTCACTTAAATATTTAACGAACAAAATAAAAGAGAACGATTTGGTTTAATTAAATTTTTTCCAACATCACCGTGCTATTATTCTAATTATTATTTTCGAAATGAATTTTTGAATATTTTAGTATCCTTAAATTCACTTTAGCTATAAATACACAATAAACATAAAAAATTGCTAATAAAAAGCTATCTATATGAAAATTAACAATTTTTCACAAAATTGATCACACGGATAAAACTATTTCGAATCAGTGTTATATGACATAAATTTCTATTAATAAAAATACACATGATTAAATTGAATTTTTAATTTAGCAACATCCCTTCGTTTCAATTTACCCCCAAGAAAAAGTTAAGCAACACAAAAAATAATCAACTAAAATGAACAAGATTACGTAAGAAGTTTCGCTGTCTAATATAAAGCTCACAGTGTTGTTTTGTGTTGTTTAAGACCCTTACCACATCTATAAGTTGTGAAAGTTTCAATTTAATACAAACACGTAGTACATCGGATGTATTGACCACTGGTCGCACAAGTTTATTGTAATTTGAAAGTAGATCGTCATAAAGACGTTTTGCGTCCGGATTTCCAGCCACTGCACCGTGCACCACCAAAGCTGACAGAAGCCAAGCCCGCAAAGTTTCCGCTGCTGATGGTGGCATCGTGTTCGAAATCGCGGAACAACTACTCTTCAACACACGGTATAGTGTTTGGACGATTCTTTTTGTGAAATAGTGCCCGTTGCTGCTGCGGCTGCTGATGCAGCACACCCGATTCGCAACACCACCACTACAACTCTCCCTCTAAAACATCCGACACACACTCCCTTTTAACAAGCAAAATCGTCTGACGGTGCGCCGCGTTTCTCTCCTTTCTCTCCACACACACATTTTGCTCCAAATCCGAATTTCGAACGAGGATGGTGCGTCCTTAGACAAGAAGGGACACTGTCCGGCGTATGTTTGGACAACAGGATGGAATGTTTGCATTTTCTAATTGGTTTTTTTGCAAATTCTTACCCCTTCGGTTTATAGTTTGACACCATGATGAGAAAATTGTCCGCCAGTAAAACACACCCAGAAATCGTGCCAAAAACTTTTTCAAAATCAAATCAATAATCAAGTTCCACAACAACAAACAACAATTAAGCATAATTGAAATTGACAGGCAATTGTAAATAACAGTGAATTACGTTTTCTTGTTTTCATTTAGAACTTTCCTAATTTAATTGAAATAAAAGTTAATAAATCAAAATAATTCCTACATATATATATTGTTTATGTTTAACTTAAACTCATTATTATATCAAGTTTAATAACGAATTTATTTACAAAATTAGTGCTTAATTAAATGTTTATTTAATTAAAGACGAGTTTATTAAATTTTATACGTCAGTTACAATTTTAATAAAGTCCCATCTTTACGTGGGTTTATTAGACAATATGATTTATATTTTTCAAAATAAAATAGTTTCGGTCTTAAATTGCAGTATGTATAATGAAAAATTTCGTTGAAAGGAATTTTCGAGTCCCAAAAATTTAATTATACGCCACAAATCAAACACAAGCATTGTTTGGCATTAAAATATGCTACACACAGTGTCCCTGAGCTAAAACAGGGCCCATATATGCATATATACCCTTCTTCGGCTAAAAAATCCATCGTAGGGATTTAGGCCTTATACACACACATATATTGTTAAGGCCCTCTGGTTAACTTGTAAATTACAATGAACACGCCACACTCAAAGGGAATTACATACACATTTATATGTCTACATTCAAACCCATACAATTTAAACATTTACTAATGGACTTTCCGCATAAATATTAATTAGATAAGCAATTAATTAATTAATTAATGAAAAAAAATGTGCTGTTTTATCATCTCGTTTCTCGTTTCTTTCATTTTTTGTGTAATTGTTACGCATAATACTTAATTTCCAATTGAAGTCGTTAAATGGTTTCGTGGAAGCCATGGAAACGCTGTGATGCTTTTCGAAGTGTTAATGATTGATGATAATGTTGAGATCTCTCATTGCTGAAACATCAATTATTTTTTGTTTAACGAAACTTTTTTCCATACACACAATAAAAAGCACACATGTAGGTAGTTTATATCGTTTAAAACTTACGAATTTGTCAATAACAATTCGTGATTGTAAAAACTGGGATAATATTTTAGTTGTACAATCGATTAACTTGTTCTTCAGTAATGTTTTGTAATAGACACTGTTAAAAGTTTACGAAAATTAAATGGTGAGTGAAAAACTAATGGCAGATAAGGAAAAAAGTTAAGTGTGATAGTTTTTATACGACAGTAGCTTAGATATTTTCAAATTGGTACTTAAATACATACATTTCAGAGAAAATTGCAATTTAGTTAATTGATTTAAATCAATACTGACAATTTTATTGAATTTAATTGATTAAAAAGCTCATTCCTTTATATAAGTTTTGCTTTTTTTATTTGCAAGTGCATATAAACTTTTTAATTTGTAATTTTGTTTTGAAAAACTTTTAAGAAAATTTCATAATTATAATATATTTATTAAAACTTTTAGCGAAGAAATGGGTATTTATATCTAATCAGTTTTAATGTCTTTTATAATTAATTTTAACTTTCAAAGTGCTCCTCCTATACCTTGTTTTACTTTTAATTAACAAACAAACATAAACTAATTACGTGCCATCTTATTCGATGTTTGAAAATGTAACGTTAACTTAAAGTAGAATTCTTTATGTGAATTTCATCCCCCATATTTAATCAATAGTCGAGTACACCCTTTTACAGTTGTAGTTACAAAAAGCTTCAACAGATATTGCAGTATTTAGAAAAATAAAACACCAATGGTGTGTAAAATTTTACAAAATTTATTCAACAACAAATTATTTTCGTTTATTTTTACTTCGTTTTCTTCTACGTCGACGTCTTTCAGAAATTTCACGTTTCAAATCACATTGTTGATAAATAATCTCGCAATTTGCATTTCCCAAGCCCAAAATCGAAGCTTTTAGGCTGTCCAACATCGATGTGGTTGGATTTATACTTTTTACTAAATGGCCAGAAGCCCAACTCATCCCCAAACTGAAAATTTTCGTTTCTTTATTCATTATAATATCGAAAACAAAATTATATCGTACCTCCATAGCGGAATTAGTAGTTTATTGTTGTTGGTTAAAGTTCTCGAGTACTTGTTGTTATCGCATAACGATTTTTGCAAACAAACCCCATTATCGTTGTTGGCAACAATTGCCGATTCAATCGAAACTAAAATCCTTCTTGCCAATTCATTCAGTGCATAATTATCTGGATTCGTAATTGTTGGAATGTTACGTTTTAAACGTATATTAAATTGATCATTTGAAATGGCCGAAACGGCACTACCAGTCCCACCAGTTGCGGTACCACCGTTTCCGGTATCACCAGTTCCTGTATCACCAGTTCCGCCAGTACCTGTAGCAGTTCCACCTGTACTAGTACCGCCATCTCCACCACCAGTAGCGGTACCTCCTCCAGTTCCAGCACCCGTATCGCCACCTCCGCCGGTTCCAGCACCCGTATCACCGCCTCCGCCGGTTCCAGCACCCGTATCACCGCCTCCGCCGGTTCCAGCACCCGTATCACCGCCCCCACCTGTATCTCCACCACCTGCATCACCACCTCCGGTAGCAGTACCACCGCCACCGCCCGTATCACCACCACCAGTGGCCGTACCACCTGTTCCGGGAGCTGTGCCACCGCCTGTTCCTGTTCCACCGCCGCCAGTACCTGTATCACCGCCTCCGGCGCCTGTGTCACCACCTCCAGTACCTGTACCTGCCCCTGTCATACCACCCCCATCACCTGTACCCCCACCAGTACCTGTTCCTGTTCCTGTACCCCCTCCAGTTCCGGTTCCAGTTCCTGTTGGTGGTTCAGTACCACCTCCAGTACCTGTGGCGGTAGCTGTTGGACTCATACTCATCGGCATCATCATGTTTGCGGAAGTTGTTGTCGCACTACTTCCCTATAAGTTAATTTCCGTGCTAATTTTTAAATTTGTACAGTTTTTAAGCAAAAAACTCATTTTTGACTTTAAAACTATATAGTACTTTAATATCAAATTTCGTCGTACCGTCATCGAAATACACATAATCACGTGTATGACGAACATGCCAAAAGACAGGTACGCCAATGCTGTTAAAGCGATATCGAACAAATCGGACAAATCGTGTTCTTTGGAACTGCTGTGTTCGCTGTGCGACTCAATTATATGAACATGTCCACCATGGTGTTTCGGTGGTGGCGGGCGCTCATGGATGACGTGTTCTTCTTGTACTATCGGACCAGCATAAAGGACATGCCCTCCGCCACCACCGTGTCCGCTGGACGGTCCACCACCGTACCCACTTTGTCCACCATACGGCCCCGGATAGACGTGTTGTGCTGGAAATTGGGCATCACCACCTGGAAAATAATAAAAATCGCCTCCACTGTGTCCTCGATGTCCCAATTTAAAATGCATGTCGTTGTTTTGCTGCATTTCATAACCTGTGTTGTCGTAATCCTCGATGAAGTCTTCGTCTTTGTCGTCATCGTCGTCGTCTTGACGGGATTTCTTCTTCTCGTAGTGACGATAAATGTCCTCCAATGTAGTACTTCTGAAATTTTGTTCATAAAACAACAATTTATACGGCAGTTTTAATTTTTTCGTACTTTGAAAGCCAATTTTTGTAATTAGAAGATCCTTCGTCTTCAAACAGTTCTTTTTTCAGTGATTCATCCGGTTTTGTCGTACCCATACGCCGTTTCATTCTTGTAAATGTCATATCGGAAACGATTTGTTCCGCCACATAACTGCGGCACAAGTACTCATTCATTTTCGATCTATTTAGAACAATGTTTTTAAATTTAATTTTGATTTTTTAATAAATTTTAAACCTGTGAAAATTCATTGTATGCATCGCATTATCGAAAGATCCATCAGATTTCTTCAGAACGCTATTTTCCAACCTTGATAACGTTTTATTAAAATTGTTAGTACCATTTTCCGGACTTTCAAGCATTAATAAAGCACTGGGCATAAAATCAACCGATAAAATATCATCAACATCAATAACACTGCACGAAAATCGCTTTAAAAATAAAATAAAATAAAATAAAACTGAGTTTAACGACCACATTGTAACAAAATCACATAGAAACTAAGACTGCAATACAGAAATTATGTGTTTAAAAATGTTTTCTGAACCATTTCAGGACAATTTTTTTAATTACATTGCGGAAAATGGGCATAACATTACATTTCTTACAGTTAAAATGAATAATGACACGTTTTGTAATATGATTTGTTTTTAATTCTTCTATAATATATGAGAAAATTATTCTTTTTAAAATTTTTTCTTTATTTAATGGACCTGATGTACATTTTCCCTCAATGAATACCATTAAATGCAAATATTCTGATTGGATAAGAAGATGATAAGTGCGCAAGCACCCCCTTTTCACAATATTATATATATACTTCCGTTTTTACCACCCCGTTCATCCGTAAATGCTTTTATACCTATTCGCTGTTTTGGTCTTTTGTTAAAATAATAAATGATTTCTGTATTTACTAGACGGCATGAAATAACTCTCAGCAAATGGGATATATTTTATCAGTTGAAAGGGATTTCAAATTGTTTTTATTAGAAAATTTTCAACGAATTTCAAAAAGGGAGAAATTCATACGCACGCAATCTTAATACAAGTATAATATAATGTGATTTAAAATCTAAACGAATTTTTTTTCTGCAACATTTTGCGTGTTAGTTTGTTGGCTTGGACATTTTATTAAGTACCAACGTTTAGAATGGGACATTTATATACAAAATACATTGAATAGAGATTGTGAATCGTGCTTTATAATGCCATGTTATGCGGTAATATTACACTTTAGTTGGTTGCTTTATAGAAAGAGCAATGCTTTTAAAGCGAGCCAGTAACGATATAACAAGGGATGTGAATTGCTGCTGTCTCTAACACCTGTTTAAAAACTGTATAAACCACCAAACAGGCAGGAAGAGAGAGAATATTCCAGCCCACAGTAATATGACAGCTAATCGCAAACAGATAAATCACCACTAAAAGCTCTTCACTGCTCCTTTCATTCACTTAACAATAACACAACAAACGTATACGATTTTTTTTTATGGAGTAATGTTTATTAATATGTTATGCATAAATTTGTACGACGGACGAGGGGGGGTTTTCAACCCTAAAAATCTGTTTAAATACTCTCACCCATTAAATAATATATTTGAAGTAAACACAATGGGAGTTAATGCGGCTATATTCTTGAAAATATTAGGAAAAATTCAGCTGGTTGAGTAGTGTGAGAAAATTATAATAGCTGCGGGTGGATGGTGTCCAGTGACTGTCAAACAATCGCCATCCACAACAACAGAAACCGAAAAAATACAAAAAACTTTGTACGAAATTTTTTTTAAAAGAAATTTATTTAAAATAAAGACAGATCTTGTGGAAATTTACAAAGGGTGGTTAGGTGTGATTGTTTGACAACTGCTGAAGAACCATTCACAACAACGGAAACCAAACAAAAATATAATAAACTATTTTACAATTTATTAGAAATTTATTTTAACTGAAAAAAAACTTGTGGGAGATCGCACGGAATGGTTGGATGCGCTTGTTTGGGGACTGCTGGAAAACGTGAAAGGTGTGAAGATGAATTTTCGGTGTATAGAACACGCGAAATACCAATCTGTGGCTGCAGCGGCGGTGGCGGCAGAGATGAGTCCACAAACACGTTACATAATAAGACTGTGGGGCGGGCTATGTGTGTTGTGAGAGGGAGGAGCGCGATTTTAGGTGTTAGTTGATTCAGTAAAGAATCCATCTAATGGAGCTAAACTGGAAACATAACACACAAATAGTAGCACCTGACAACACTCAACCAAAATCATCATCGTCGGAGTGCTGTCATAAAAACAAATCACCTGAACGATGATGGAACAACGTTTCGAAGATGCGGAAATATTGTCCGACGGCGGCGGCGGCGGCGATGATCACCACCATCACCACAGGCTGTACGTGGACTCCGATTACACTTCAGATGAAGATGAATGTGTCGATGTGATTACAAATAATGATGCCGTTTGTGTAAATAATAGCAAAAACGATTGTGCCAGTGCCGTTACAAATAAATTCTCTATAGATAACATTTTGGGATTGAATCAATTTAAAAATAATCGAATTTGTGATAATAGTAAAGACGTGAAATGTGTTAAACCGACACCGATTTCGGCGCAACCACCAAACGGTTCTAAACTTTCTTTTATTTCATTAAAAACAATTTTTAAAATTTATTTTACAGGCAATTTATATCAATCAATTATCGATTTACAACAATACAGTTCCGGCCCATCTGAGCCGGATTTATTAAAATTTTTCACATCACCAAAACTGACAAGAAACGAAGAAGCTTCAACAGCATCGGAATCGTCGTATTTACCATATGGATTCCATCCAGATGTGCCATCGTCGTCGATTTTGTACACGAATTGGATTGGAACGAGTTCAGATACGAAAAACAATCATATTTTCAGTTTACAAGGTAAGATTAAAGCAATTAACAGATGAATTAGAGTGGTTTAACTAGAAGTGTTTCATTAATCACGTTTATAATAATACGTATGAATGCTTATATTGTGTTTCAAGGGATGGGGGATGAACAATAGCGATGATAGAAAATGGCTAAATCGCGTGCTAACAATATAATATTTAGACAATTTAACAAATCACACTTTGTGCTTCGATTGTATACTCAAAAATAGATTAATTTTGATTAGATAAATAAATATATGGAGAAAATGACCACATACGTTAAAACTTTTTATTTGTTAAACTGGTTAATATATTCGAGACCAGATTTTTACGATTTTTCACACCACTATTTAGAAGATTTTCTACGAATTCATTTATTTGAAATGACTTCCCAGTTTTGTTTACATATTTTTTTAAATACGCCTATAAAACGTTTAAGTACTGCTGAGGTTTGTATTCTCGTCTATCATTGGAGTCTCCAAATATTTAATATACGTTTGTATATTGGAAAATCGTCGATTTGCAATCGAAAATGACATGTACAGTAATTTGTCGTTAAATACATTCCAATTATGATTAATTTACACACAACTTGAATGTATTTGTTTTTTGAATCTACCAGTTGGACGTGCTAATTGACAACAAAGGGCATATTTTAAATGTTTTGTTTACACAAAAATGTGACAAGCGGCTAAATATCTTTTAAAAAAATATTATTATAAACTCGTCAAATGTATATTGTGAGAGAAAAGTAGGAGTTCGTTTATTTAGAAGTTTGACACTATGTTGTCAACAAACAATATAATTCTTATATTGTACAATAGTTTATGATTTTAGTAATTAGTAGAATAGAGTTATTAAAATATATAAACAATCAACCATACATAGTTTGAAATGTCTTTAATACATAATATTTTTATACAGATTTTATGGACATATAAATTAGGTGCTAATTTCCTACTTAAAAACATGTTATTGTTGTTGAGTGACATCAATAATATTTAAATAGTTGCTAATTCTGTCAATTATATTACAAACGTGTCAATTTATGCAGTTTCTCTAACATATTTACACGGATTATTTATAAACTCGGTCCGTGTCCTATTTCTCCCACCAAAACTCTAAATGACAAGTTGCTTCTATGACGTCACAAGCATTGCCAAAATTGAGGTTATATTTATTCAAATAGCTGTCAAATTTGCTTATGGAAATGATAAATGCTGTCTGTCAATTGACAATTTTAAATGTCAAACAAATATAAATAATCCTTTGCTTACCAATATAGATAAATAAAATGGGAAACTTCTTTCAGGCCCGAAACCGTCGAATCGCCGTAGCCGCAAACCGGGCCTAGACCGTAAACCCCGACAGGCTTACAGTGCTAAACAGTTGGAGCGTTTAGAAAGTGAATTCAAAATCGACAAATATTTGAGCGTCAGTAAAAGAATGGAATTATCGAAAGCGTTAAATTTAACGGAAGTTCAAATAAAAACATGGTTCCAAAATCGACGTACAAAATGGAAGAAACAATTGACGACTAGATTGAAAATGGCCCAACGACAGGGTCTTTTTCCACCACATTATTTTACGGCGGCTGCCGCCGCCACTCAACAATATTCCGCTTTATTTGCACCGTATTATGCTTCGCCATTGGGTTGTGTGTTTGGGGTGCCAACAATTGAAGACAATGCTGTTGCGGAAGGCCCAAAAAGGGCCAGTACTTAAACATTTCCATTTTTTTTTGTTAAGGGAATAGTGCAAAATTTTTATTTCATTTAATTTTAGTTTATTGCCATAGATTGTTGCCATCATTCTATACATATCGATCATGTAATAAAATTTTACTCTGAAATAAATGGTGTTTTATTTAAATAAACAAATTTAAATGTCATTTAACAATAACAATTCCTAATTATGTATTAAAAACGGTGTTCAAGAAAAGACAAAATGATTGTATGGAAATTTTAAAAACTACTGTGATGTGGCGCTTTTTTCTTTAAATTAAAATCGTTTATTATTATAAAATTAACGAATCACCCCCTTAATATTGTATTACGTCACAAAAAATAGTTGCTCGCGTTTTAAGGTGGTACTGACTTGTGTATTGCTGGTTGCAGACGATTTATCTAACAATTCATTTATTTTATTGTATTTAAATTTAAAAAATAAAATAAAAAACAATTTCAATTTCATATACATTTATTTTGGACCCAAAACATTGATGGTGGAATGTTATACAGAGTAAAATACATTTAGTTACAGATTTTACACATTTATATATTAAATACACCATACGACACATATAATAAATATTTATTTTTTGATTGTCTATATATTATAATCTATAAACTATTCTGATAACATTAGGTCTGTTCGGACAAAGCTATTTATCGTTTACAAACGATACGACTCATGCGCATTGGAAAAAAACCGTTCGGTCTGACTTTCTAATGTATATTAAAACGTATCTGAGCAGTACGGAGCTGACGACCTATCCATTGGATAGTCCACTAACGGCTTGTCCGAACAGACCTATTATAAACACATATTATAGTAATAGTTCATTATTAAATGTATTGTTTTTGTACATAATTATGTAGTTTACAAAATATAGAGCCCTTTTATAGTATTATTGTGAAACAAAAGTGACACAAAAGTGTGCAAAAATATATAAGTGTATAAAAAGAGCGTTTTCTTTTTTTATTAATAGCTCACAACCAGCGAATATTATTTTTATTTAAATCAACGCTCTTTTATCATATGTTGTTCTTATCGAAAGATTTCATGTAAAAAGTATAAAAATACACACGAATTGACCAAGAAAGCACCAAGATTCTCGCATAAATAGCATTTTGAATATATTATAAATAACATGAGAATAAGAATAAATAAATTAAAACAATTTCTTTTTAACAGCCGTAAACCGTTCCATATACATATCGTATCCTGGCACATTGGCCAATTCTTTGCTTTCAAACAAATTACCATCTATTGTTAGATTTGATATTTTCGAATCTGTTAAGATTTTCGAATTGATTGCATGCAATTGCAGACAATTCTCTTCCAATCTGAGCGTTTTTAAACGTGCACAATTCGCTATTTGACTAGATATATCTGTAATTTGGTTCTGATTTAAATTCAATTCAGTCACATTTAAACTGGATATTTCTTGTGGTATTTTAACGATTTCATTACAACTTAAATCCAGTAAATCCAAATGTTTTAAACCGCAAAACATCAATGGAAACTCTTTCAAATGATTAAAACTTAAATTAACTTGTTTCAAATGTATCAAATTGGATAATGTACGTGGTAATGTTTGTAGATTATTGTGGCTTGCATTTAATGTCTCCAATTTTGTTAAAGCACCAATACAATCTGGTAATTTAACCAATTTATTCTTACTTAAATTTAAGTGTCTCAGTTGCATAAAACGACTGATTTCGTTCGGTAATAAAACGAATTTATTATCCGACAAATCCAAGGTACGTAGAGTAGATTCTAATTGTTTAAATCCAGGTGGGAATTCATTTAATTTACTTTGGGACACTTTTAATACGCCCGTTTTTTGGGCCGTTTCAATATGTTGCTTTATGCCCGAATTTCCCATTTTCTTTCAATCACTACACACCCAATTTTATCATAGTAAACTGAGGCTGGAAAATACCACTATTTTAAATAGAAACAATCTATTTTATTGGAAAATCTACCTTTTCATTGGAATATTCTGTTTTTATACAAATATTTACAAAATTATTTCGACTTTAATGAATCTGACAGCCAGGAAAATTCTGACAGACTGACGTCATTATAATTGTTAGACAACCAATTATACAATAATAAAGGGAATTTTAATTAAAAAACTAATTAAACTTTATAACTTATTTATTTTAATGTACATTATTATAAAATTAAATTGTAAACAAAGAAGTCTTAATTACTGGTAATATAATTCGATATTCATGCCATCGTGGATTTCATCTAATGAACTTGTTAAGGGAAATTTTACTGGAAATATGTACGTAATATTTGTATAAAAATAATTAAAGGATACAGTCCTGAAGCTGGATATGGTCCTTGTAAGTGGTATACCACTTTTTCAATACAATTTTATCCCATCTCGTACCAGTTTGTGCAGCAATTAATTTCTTCAAATCGCCCACTGTATCGTCTGGATTACATTTTACACGTACTTTTTTGCCTAATCGATCGTTACATGTAATTTCAATCATTTTTCGTTTCAATTACACCTTATCAAAATAAATCAGGTTTTATTATTTACATCGACATTTACATCGACGAAAACATTCGATAAAAACAGTCACTGTCGTCTGTCAAAATTCCCTACTATTTTTTTTTGATAAATTTCCTTACGTGTGTCTGCGTGGAGCTTTTTGCTCTCAAATATTGTGCATGTTTTTATATAATAACAGAAAATTCAAATAAAAATTAGGATATTTAATTAAAAAACATGAATATACCAGATGAATATGTATCGCAAGCTGAAGACGTAGCAGACCAAGTAAGAAATCCAATTTTTTTTGAAAAAAAACTGCTTCGTAGCCTTTGAACTGCACTTGTAGCCTTATTTTGCTGTTTTTATGTTGTAGGTTATCAGAAAACTGAAACACATTTTACCTACATTAGCTAGAGTATGTTTAATATCGACATTTTTAGAAGATGGTCTACGTATGTGGTTCCAATGGAGCGAACAACGCGAATATATGGACATGTCTTGGGGTTGTGGCAAATTTTTAGCAACAATTTTCGTATTAATTAACCTAGTGGGTCAATTGGGTGGTTGTGCATTAGTTATTGTACGTTATCGGGTGCCAATTGCATGTGGGGTACTTTTTTTCATCGTTGTTTTACAGGTTTTACAGAACAACACAACTTTGTATAGCTTGAAAATAACGAAAATCCATTTTTTCAGACATTCGCCTACAGTATTTTATGGGATTTACAGTTTCTATTCCGTAATTTAGCCTTAATCGGTGCTTTGTTGCTTGTTTTGGCTGAAAGTCGTGGCGAAGCCCGAAGTCTATTTGCTGGGGTGCCATCTATGGGTGAAAATAAACCGAAAAACTATTTACAACTAACTGGACGCATTTTGCTCGCTTTTATGTTTATCACTTTAATAAGATTCGAGTGGAGTTTCCTACAGGTTTGCGTTTTTAGTAAAGAAACAAGCCAGTTTTGTTGGTTTTTAGATTGTTTTAGATTTATTGGGCTCCGCTTTGATGGTATTAGTTACAATCGGTTATAAAACGAAATTATCAGCCCTAATCTTAGTATTATTATTAACAACATTGAATTTCTACCACAATGCATGGTGGAATATCCCAGATTATAAACCGTTGAGAGACTTTTTGAAATACGATTTCTTCCAAGTACGATTCTTTTATTAATTTATAGCAATTGTTGTACGTTTTTGGTTGTTTTTAGACTTTGTCTGTTATTGGAGGACTGTTAATGATTGTTTATTTGGGCCCTGGCGGTGTATCGATGGATGAGCACAAAAAACGCTGGTAAAACAATTCCATAATTTAAGTAAAACAAGGTGTGTGTGTTAAAAACCCATTTCATTATTTTTTAATTTATATAAAAACATTATTTTATTGATTTTTGTATATATATACATGTATGTAATGGAAAGAAAATTTATTTTTTGAAATTTAAAACCTCCTAATTAATACGGACAAAAATAATAAGATATTTAAAGTGAACATATTATTTATTCCAAACAAAAGACCTTCCTAATATATTTTTTTATTCGAATTTGATGTTTAATTAAAGAATCCTTTTAAAAAACAAATTAAACAGTAAGTGATGATTCAAATTTTTATAAAATCCGCTACACTGTTTGCTAAATTTATAAACTGCTCGCTTTGTTTACTAGTTGGATGGCTTATAATAACTGGTTTACCCATTGAAATATTTTTATCAATGTTTAGTTGTATTAAAATGGAAATATTTAAATCTCTAACCAGTTTATCTGTTTCACTATCGTATAAACTAACATTTTGTTTACAATTTGGACATTGTATCGTGCACATATTTTCAACTAAACCAATAATCGGTACATTTAGCTTTTTATACATATTTGCTCCACGTTGTGTGACTTGTAAAGCAGCTGGTTGTGGAGTTGTAACCAAAACAACGCCTGAAAAAAGCCCCAAATACGGACTAACATTGTTTTTCTATTTTAATAAAAAGTTTACCGGTAATTGGCAGCGTTTGTATTAACGATAAATGTGTATCGCCTGTACCAGGTGGTGTATCAACAATTAAACAATCAATATCGCCCCAATCGACTTGTCTTGTAAGTTTTTCAATAGCTTGCATCACCATTAAACCACGCCAAATAACCGGATTTTTATCATCAATTAAAAAACCCATCGACATACTGTTTTATTAAAATATTATTAAGTTTATATTGTTTATTTCTTTCATATCTACTATGTTTTACCATTTAATATCGTAATTAATTAATGGAATCATTAAATTTTTGTCATTTAATAATGGTGTTTCATTCAAATTCATCATGATTGGAATTGTTGGTCCAAAAACGTCCGTATCTAATAAACCAATGCTTTTATTTGGATTTGTATGTTTTAAGGCTGTTGCTAAATTTACTGATATTGTACTTTTGCCAACACCACCTTTACCAGACGATACTAGAACGATATTTTTAACACCATCAATTGGTTTTCGTTTTGGTAAACCTCGAGACATGATTTCTTGCCTATGTTTCGTGATTCCCTCATTATTATGTGTTCTACTGCTAGTAATTGATATATTTGCTATTAATACTTTGTTTATTTTATCATTGTTTGTGATTTTACGTAGTTTTTTAGCTAATAATTTAAACATTTTCGACAAAAACATAACCTAATTTTCTAATAAGCATTGTCGTTCTCTGTAATAATTTTTAGCACAAACTTTGCGTGTTCTATAAGAGGTGTCGCTGGTGATTTTAAAGTTTGCGCTAATTACAAATTTAAATTTGTTCTACATTATAAACTCGTTGTAAAACTGCAAAATAGGAATACGATGAACGCATAATCTGTAATAAACAAATTACTGAACGTATTAATTAACTAGTTTTTAATGTACCGTTTTGAATGTTAATAAATTTAATGGAAAGAATTTGCCAGCTTTCAAAACAACTGGAATTTTACAACGTTCCAAAAAAATAAACATCATTTTTCTAACTGATGCATCAGATTTGTACCAATTAGTCATATAACAGGCGTTTCCAACGTTTTCACTCTAAAATCGATCAGTTTTACAAAATTTGTAAGAGGACTAATAAAAAAATAGTACTTCAGTCATAATTCCATGTCCATACCAGCAATATAAAGCCACCTGATTGAGCATACAAGACAAATAAAAGAATAAATGTACAAATTCCATACTTTGTACAGGTACAGTCAACATTTTAAAAGCAACAAAACAAATTACTAGTACACTAGCAATAAACTGTACAAATATTCCATAAGAGAAAGTAACTTGAATCAAATGAATGAAATTTAACAGTTCTTGATGATAAATAAAGTTTTTACGTAGCTGATTCGTTGCTATTTTCTTTGTGTAGTCAATTTTGTTTAAATTATCTTTCAATATTTGAAATTGTGCTGCTGCCAGTGTACACATTTTCACTGTAATTATATCAGCAGTGGTATTATATAGGGCACTAATTGCAATACTTATAATATGAAATCCAAAACTGATTGAATAATAAATTTTGGATTTTGTTATGTCCCAGGGATGCCAGGTAGGTAAAGGCATGGCTGTGTTGCTTTCCTGATCCAAAAATGGAAAAATACTATAACAAATTACTGAAACTATACAAATGGAACGGTAAATTCGTGCTACAAATTCAGCATCTTTAACGGCGCTTGTAATTAACTTTAATTGATGCTCAGAGAATCCATAAAATATTGGTTTTGTTAAAAGATATTCAATCTTAGTGAAATTTTCTTTAAAATACATAATGCTGGTCAGTTTTGCAAGAAAAGCTACTTGGGTAGCCAAGAATAATAAAGCTTCTGATAATTCGTTTATATCGTTAAAATTTAAAACTTGTTCCGTAATAATTAAAATCAAAATTAACCAGGAAATTAACAGACAAATCGTGTAAATTGAGTAGTAAAGCCAGTTTTTAACTTGTATAGTTTTTGGGTAAAATCCAGAGTACAGTAGAATTGTTTTTTCAGTGGAAAAAGCTTGTCGTAAATCATAATCCTGAAATAAACGTTTAAAATTGGTAAAAATATTATTAAAACATTACCTTCATGTTCATTTTCGATGTCGAAGGCTTGTAAGTTCTATACTGAAGCTCGAAGAGTGGAAATTTTACTTTATAAAGCGAATTTTTAATTACAGTTCAAAAGAAACAGCTAAAATATTCAATACTCAATTAAGAGTACTTTCACAATTTTATTAAATTGAATATTTTTTTTAAACAATCATTTTAAATCGACCTCACAAGTAGTTTTATGACAATAAAGAAGTCAAATAATTTAAATATTACAAAATAAAACATTGGTAATGTGTTAGTTATTTAATATTTAATTACATACACTTATATAATTATTAATTCTACAATAATTATTCATAAAACATTAACAATAAGTACTAAAAATATCACATTTGGTATTGTTTATAATAAATTCTCTTTAAGCCAACCAACAACAGTGTTTAAATGTTTTGTTTTCCAATTGATTCTAACTTTAATTTGATCCACAGTACTTTGCAGAATTGACGAAACTGATTTCAAATCATTTTGATGTAATTTAAAGAACGTTGTTAACTGAAACAAACTAGTTAGTCCAAAAAAACATATTTTCCATAAACTTACATCCTCTAAATCGATTTCTGTGGTCAATTGTGAAACAAAGTCATGGAAAATTGTACTAAACACCACATAAATATCATCGTACATGTCGAAAATGCGGTCCCAGTTCAATCTTAAGAATTGAAAACCGATTTGAACGCCCACATAATGATTTATCGATTGCCATACGTATGGAACATTTTCCAATGAAATATTTCCACTTAACGAATACTCCAAATAACGATTTATAAGCCATGGATCGTATGTACAACCCAAACTCATGTACGCCGTTTGTAAATCAATTGGTGCAATCGTTGGTAACAATGTACGGTTCCATAAAAAGTCCCATTCATTAACACCGCCAGCTTTTATGGCATAACATTGTGCTATAAATCGATAATCGACTTGTATTCTAAAAAAAATCACATGAAAGTGGAAATAAACCGAAACCTATACTCTATTCAGATAGGGAAGAAAAATCGTCCATCTTGAATTATGACGTTTTTCAAAATCATCCAATAATTGTACACATTTGCCACAATGCTCCACCTTCTAACCCTACTTTCGACCAATAAAATTAAAAAAATTAAATCACGTGAAAGTTGACTAATCATAACCTTTTTCTTCCCTAAATGAATAGACCTTAGTAAAGTTTTTTGTTACGGATTCGATTCGTCGGGATTTTCCAATTTCATCCAATCGGAATACTGTTGTTTGGCCCATGAAATGCATTTTTCGTAACGTAGAATGCATGCCAATTTAACAACATGTAAACGCAACATTTTCTCATTTTGTGTATCGTACGGTTGTTCTTTTGTACCCAATACATCAAACATTGGACCAATTAATTTCAGCAAGAATTTATCGTACAGTCCAGAATATTCGTAATTCGTTATAATAATACGTAATTCTTCTAAATTACGTAAAGCACTGTACCAGGCAACGTAATTCGTTTCTTTGATATTCAAATATTTCACTAAATTAAACGGTACGGTGTAATTAAGTACACCAATATTGGCTAATTGGAATGCATCGTCGATTAATTGGCCACGACTCGATAATGGAATTTCAGATGGTTTAAAAAGCAATTGATTCGACAATAATTGCCAATTGTTTAAATCGTAATTGACGCGATAAAATCCAGTTTCATCGATATTCAATAAAATCCAACTGGTATTTTCCACATGATTTAAATCCAAAACAGTTTTTCGTACATTTTCCAACCATTTAACGTTCAACGAATGATTTTCTTTCGATATATACGTTACTGGAACATACCATAATGTGTCCATAACGGCATTGTCTTCATTCATTTTCGTTTGATTGATGATTGCCGTATTTGTGGTATAATTCCGTTGGATTGTAATTAATGGATAACCACTTTGTGTGGTCCATGTGTCCATCATTGACTTGATCGTTATATTTTCCGGTAAAATGCTTTCGTTTCGTGCTGTGCGCGTGAAAATCTTCCATAAATCTTCTTGTGTTGTCGTTTTATATGCACTATTTAAATTTAATTAAATATATAATGTCGTAATTCGTTTAAATTTATTTAATGCTTACGTACTATTTTCGTAAATAATCTTGTAATCCTTTCTGAAATACCTTTCTTGTTAATGTATAATTTAGCATTCTTAATACGCCACATCCTTTTTGATAAACAATTGTATCAAATATTTGTTCAATTTGTGCGGTGCTTTTTATCGTCGTTTGTATACTGTGTGTTGATTTTAAACCATCAAAGTACAACGTTTTGTACGTATCCCGTAACTGTAGACTACTGTAAGCGTACCATCTGGGCCTTAACTGCAAAAAAACAGATCGAAAATTATCGTAATTTCTGTTGTAATATATATTTTACGTTTGTTAGAACGATTTCGGCCATAAAATTCCCAAAACCTTCATTCAGCCACAAATCCGACCACCATTCCATCGTCACCAGGTTGCCGAACCATTGATGGGCCAGTTGGTGGGCAATTTTCGTGAAAATGAAACTCTTTGTTTGAATGCTCCTTGTTTTTGGATCGAACAGCAACGATGACTTCCGAAACGATATGATGCCCCAATTTTCCATTGCCCCTTTACCGAAATTCGGTATAGCCAGTAAATCCAGCTTCGGTAACGGGTATTTCAGGCCGAAATAGTTTTCCAAGAACGGTAATATTTCTTTGGCGGCATTTAGAGCGTACTGGGCCTTTGGTAGGTCCTGTTTCGGTGCCCAAACATGAAAAACTGGCCCACCCGGATAAGTGCCGACCATTGAGTCGAAATCGCAAATGGTAAAAGCGACAATGTACGTGGACATGGGGGGTGTTTTCATGAAATGGTCCCACACCCAGTTGATGGTGTCGTTCATTGGTTCGGTGGACTTTAATGGCATATTCGACAAGGCTGTCATATTTGTGCGACGAGCGATACTTATTTCGAAAGTGGCCTTAAAAACGGGCTCATCGAAACAAGGAAAAACACGTCGAGCATAAACTGCCTGAAAATGGGTGGTGGCCAACCATCTGCAAGAAAGTTGGTCGAGTTTGTTTGTAAAATAATTCGTTAGTTTTTACCTGGAATTGCCATCAAGATCCACATACTTCGTACGATACAAACCAACTAAATTATTTTCAATTTTCCCATTAAATTTGATGTCAATTGTATAGGTGTGTCCAGTTTCCAATAAATTTCTGCTAATTATCGTCATTTTGAAGTTGTCTTCGCCCATAACAACGTCCTGTATTAACATTGGAATGATTTTCGTTTCAACAACGATTGGTTCTTCAGTTGTTGTTGGTAAACTAACATTTTCCGTTGAATATTCAATATTTTCGTCTGTTGCATTTTCCAATAATTTAAAATCCGTTACAACTGTATCATTTTCATTGGTTTCCCGTTCATTTCTTGTACTAATAACTTGCGTTGTTGTTAATTTAACATCGGATTCAGTTATATTCAAATCATCCCAATTTAATACGATTTTATTTGTTGGTCTTGTACAATTTATCAATATTTTAACACGTCCTGTGAATGTGAAATTATTCTCATTCGGTTCATCCAATATCGGATGGATCCATAAACGATAATTTATCGGATACACGTTATTTGGTAAACGGATTTCTTCTTCAGGCACAACTTCATCGTTGATAGTTTCATTAATAAGTTTTTCAATGTCGTTGGTTTCGTTTTTAAACTGTGGGAAAATTCGTATTTGTTTTTTTCAAAATAAAACAGTTTGTCACAATTGTACAATTTATTGTGTGTGTTATTATGTAATGAAAATTAAAATACCGTGACCGCAAAACATGACCATGATATCAATGCAAATTTTAACATAATATATCTATCTTCAATATTCCAAGTTTGAATAATAAATTTTCAAGGATTTCACTTACCGTTTCAAACTGACGATTTGGTCCATAATAATACATTAACATGGCCACTGATAACAATGACAATACAGCAAATATAACAAAAGCTATGGCCTTTTTTGTTGTCACAAAACAGCCCCCATTTCGACTGTATTTCAGATTGTCGTTAAGGGTGTCGTCCGATAAGAATTCGGCACGACTTGAATGATAACCGGCACCGCCGCGACCCATTTTTCAACAAGAATTCTTCAACAAATCTTCGACGCAAAATTTTCATACGCGCATTTCAACAGTTTTTTTGAAACTAGCAAAAATATGTCCACAATATAGGTTTTTGCTTATTGATTCCACACGACTTCTTTTAATGACACGAAACGATTTGCAATAAAAATTCTACAACACATGAATACTGAACGAAAACGTTCAGTTGTTGCTACCATAAAGAATTAACAAACAATAAATATAAAAACGAAACTCATCATTTTGTTTGGAAATATATTTATGAATACCCGTGCGAGATTTAATTGAAATGTTTGTTATTTTTCTATACGAATGTACCCTTGAAGCTGAACCATCCTATTAAATTAACTACTCATTTGATCGTTTCTATTTTTTGACATTTTTTTTATATTAATTTTAATAATTTTCATATTATTGAATTGTGTATGGTTTGTTTTAAGTTGATGAGCAAATTGTTTTGACATTGAACTTTCCTCTACAAAATACCTGTAATTTAATACTGGAATAAATCAGACCAATTTGCAGGAAAAAGAATGTTTAAATCAACATATATATACAGTAATGTAAATGAGTTTAATGTTTATTTATTTTATTTACACGTTAAATATAAACCGGTGATAAAGTATTGTTTAAAGTTTAGCACCTCAATAATAGTTCGATGAATTTTGTAATAAAAACATTAAGGTCCGAAGGAAAATGGAAAATTTATTGCATAATTCTTCAAGGATAATAATTATGTATTATTAAAAGATGCAAATATAATTGCTGTATCGATTGATTTATATTTTTTTTTTGTAAAATTGTTACAATAAAGCATTCCAAAGTACAAAATAATTGTTTAATTACCATCAATTGCAATTAATTTTTAAATTACACCTTAGATGGACATCATTTCCTTTAATTAAACATTATAAACGACCTTCTTTTGAAAAAGGAAGTTGAAAATATATATTAATTTTAAAATACAAGTTATTAATAAAAAAATACAAAATCATTTTCATGTGAATTTTATTGAAAAATAAAATGGAATCTATTACACAAGTATTGTCACTCTTAATATTATTTTTTACACTTTCAAATACCGGTAGCATCTAATTTAACATCTAATTTGCCTGTTATTTTCTTTAACTGAATAATAGCCTATATATTTGTGCATAACAAAATGCATGAATTCCCCTTCATTCATAATATAAATATTCTAAATTCATTCATCATTGGACAATTGGTTAAATTTATACATTTTAACATATAATTCGTTATTATCCTGAAAATAGTCTCTTGTTAACAGTCCATCGATAGTGAACATGTTATAAAGAAGTTTTTGTTAAAAATAATTTATAAACCCAATAAAAGAATGTAAGTGTTTATTGCATGCTAATAAATTATTATAATTAAAAATTGTTTCCATTTAACAAACATCTCGTTTATTTGAAAGAAATCTTTGCCAACGAAATCTCGTTTCGCGATTAAATACAACATAAAATAAAAATAAAATGAAACCTTGTAAAGTTGCGCTTAAACTGTAAATATAAACGAAAACCATTTGTAGCCAATTTGGTTCCATCAAAGTTGCCAAAACAATGAACCAATAAGGCATGCCCAGCATCGAAAACAACAAAAGGGCCAAACGGATTTGGCGACGATGCGTTTCTTTGCCACGCAACGTAATATTTATGTTCTTTACGCCGATCATAATTACGCAAAAAATCACTAAATTGATACAAATTACAATTACAATTGGTAGAATCACTCCTAAATACAAAGACAGTCCGCTGGGATAGCAGAAATGGTGGTTTTTCGGACTGTAGGACTCACGATCGATGCCAAAAACCAGACCAACTGGCCCTAAAGGCACTAACCAACCGACAATAATCGATTTTACGATCAAATTTTTTGGTGGCGCTGAAAAAACGCGCACGAAACGTAAATATTGTAGAAATGCATAAATTAACATCCACATAAATTTCGCTAATACGAAATAATGTAGAATTGTGCCAATAATTGAACAACTGACACCGGAATTGATAATTTCTTCTATATTCGTTATTTTCGTACAAATTATTTCCATTGTAATGGCAACGGAAATATTTAATAAGATTTTAGTGCCTTGACGTTGGCGCCAAGTTTTAAATAAACCAGCCGTTAAAAATATACCGCAAATACCTAACAGTGCTAAAATACAACCAATTGTCGTGATTAATTGTAAAATATAGTCATCAGTTTCTTGTACTAGTAATTTGCCCGGTGGAATGACTAATAAAGCGAAATTTGTTAAATGGGAGTACGAGCAAATGTGTAAATTTGAATTGTTCGTTAAGGTGCCTAAATAATTGGCACCTATATCTGACCAACTGCCCTTTTTACGTTGTAAACTTTTACCATAATCCCAGAAACCGCATTCGATCTTGTCGAAGGAATCGTTACCTTTGAAGAAAATTTTTAACGGTTTTGTAACATAGTGTCCGTAACCACTTATTGATACGCTAACAATTTTACTAATTGCCATTTTTGTACTCGTATCATCGCTAAATAAATAATCGTTAAAATAAACCGTAATTATGATTTTTACATTCGATTCAGTTAAATCCTCTAAAATTTCTTCGGGAATAGAAACCAACAGCTGTAAATTCGTTGTTTTATCGATAATTTCATCAATAGATTGATTTCGATATAAATTCTCAACAACAATTTTGTTTAAAAAAGTTATATGTAAATAAATACCGGAAATGTTTGTAGAAAACGGATCTGACATATGAAATATCAAATTTTCTTTTTCTACTAACAAATAACTTTCATTATTTGCTTGAAATTCTCTTGAAATGTCTTCAATTTTCTTTAAAATCGTATCGGATGAATTTAAATATTTTTGCGCGTTTTCCAATTCCGTTTTATTCGTTTTCAAAACATTCGAAGTTATGTCTACAAGTCGTTTTAGTGCGTCTAGTTGTGTTATGAATGCTTTTTTCAAAATGTTTCCAATATAGTATACATCGAGTGCGGAAAATTGCGCTAAAGATTTAGTCGTTATTGTCGCAATCTGTTCCAAATATTTTTCCGATGCTGTTTCATCATTTGCAACATTTCGCAGAAATGCTGTTACGTTGTTTAGTTCATATTTTTGAAAACATGCACTACTAATTTCCGACCATTGAGCTCCGTATAAAAAATTACCAGAACAAGTTCTGGTTAACGGATGTCCATTGGTTCCAAGACAAATGTCTTCGGATACCACGCTGGATCCGAGCTTCGTTAATGGCCATTTTAACGAAATCGTACCATCAGTTGTTGTTTCCAAACAAAATTCAGAACTTCGAAAATAGACGATTTTATAAAAATCTGGTAGCTCTTCACGAAATCTCGCATCTAGTCGGTAATAATCTTGATTAACGTGTCTTCTATTTTTGGTACTCAAGTGTAATAAAAGTTCTAACACGTTTTCTTTCAAATCAAACAAGAATATTTCCATTATACGCACTTCCGCCCCATACGAGCGTGTAATTTGCGTAAAATTTTCATTCAAAAATTCATAATAGTTTACAGGATAATCAATTTTGCAATCAAATTCGTTGCATACGTTTTTTATACGTAGTTTTAATGAAAATTCATTTCCTTTACGTTTCTTGTACGCTAAAACTGTATTTGAACGTATTTTATTCAATTCACACCAATATTGGCCTAAAAGCTTCTCCAATTCAAGTTTAAACACGAAAAATGATTCTTTTTCAGTGCCTTTATAGTAATGCAACTGTTTAACATCAATTCTTTTCTTCAATTCTTCTGAGGCATCAGTGAAGCAATAAATTTCGTCTTGAATAATATGAAATTCTTGAAAAAAGATCGTTAAATATAACTTTTGATTGTGTTCATCAAAAGTTAACACCAGTCGTGAATTATTTGGTGTTAAAGGATTTGCATAACAAATTGAACAATTCAATTTATCTGCAGTATACATCCACGATTTGCTGTTAATTGCTTGTCTTTTACCGAAAAGAAATGGGAAAACTGACTCGGATTTACTAATATAGCAAGTGTCGTTTGAAACGAGCTTTCGTAGCACATTTTTATCGAAAATGGTGTGAATTGTGGGGTAGTTTTCACATTTACTAGTTCTTCGTTTACAAAAACATCCAGTCGATCCAATTCCAGTGGAAACGCACCCATTTGGGCACATTTCAAACTGAAAATCTCTGTTATACGTGCAAATATGCTGAAAATTTTTATTACAATCTTCCGGAAAATATTCATTCGTTTGAACGTCGAAAACTACACAGTTTTTCACCAGAAAATCCTCCAAATTGTCAGTTGTTAGATTTTTTAACACGCATCCATAATTTTCACCACTGTTCACGTACTCAAAAGGGCCGTATGGTACTGTTCTGGCAATTGGCACCCAAATACGATTCGCAATTGGTTTATTATGGTTGTAAAATTTTAAATTTGTTGAAAAATTACAATGGTTATACCAGTTTGTTGGTTGGGTCATAAAAATACAATCACCAGCCATAAAAGCCGGACAATAAGTGGTTTCTTTGACAATTTCCTGGCATTTAGGGGTGGTTTTCGGCAACCAAGTGTTATTGTAACAAATTTTCGTTAATAATTTATTATCTTCATCGATGCATGGTGGATTTGAATGGACAATTTCATTATTATCACTTGAAATCCATTCCAAATCATTTATATTGTGTTTCAAGCAAATCTTTTTCGAATAAACAATAATATAATAATAAATTGAATGAATTAATAAATGAAATAATACTTACAAATGTACTTGCTTTAAATTGCATTACAAATAAAAATAATAAATAGGAGTATGTTTTATTCATAACTAGTACATTTTGTTAAATATAATTATATAAACACCTATCTGATTAAACTAAAGGTAATCAATTAATTAACAAATAAATATTCTGATAATGGGTCTTTATATACACAAAATCTATTGTCAGTATAGTAGAGTAAAGTAAATAAAATTTATGCGATAATGTGTGTTATTAGCAACATTATTTTAATGATAATATTTAGTTTACTGACTAAATTGCAAATTAAACAAAGTCGTGTTATATTTTTTTTTCTGCAGGAAATATCCAATAGTTGTAGTTTTCGCAATAACATATTTGTCAGCATTAACAACAGTAAGTGTGATTAACAAATTAAATTGAATTTATATGAAACAATAACGTATACACAGGTAAATGCACGCCATAAAAGAAGTTTGCATGGCAACGTTCCAACCGATGCAAAACTACCAAGAGACATTACACCAAATGGTTATCATATTTATTTAAAACCATATCCGGAAAAAGACACGTACGAGGGTAAAATACAGATAAATGTGACCGTACTGCATGCCACCAATGAAATTGTTCTTCACACTGACGAGGATTTGAACATTGTCAGTACGACAGTTACACAATTGGTGCCATCCGATGAGGAATTAAAAGAAACGTAACTGAAATAAATATTTCAACTGCTTTTGTTGTTATTTTATTACTATTAGGACGAACACTAAACGTCTTGCGCCGCCTCCAAAGCCGCTGGACATCGATTCCGTGAAGAAGATCAACGACAAACCACGTTTTGAAATTATTTTAAAAGATGAAGTACGCGAAGGGGCGCAATTGGAATTGTTGTTGGTATTCAATGGGCTACTTTACAATGAAAGCAACGGTGGACTATTCCATGGCAATTATATTGATCCACAAACGAAAACAACTAAATGGTTTGTGGCGGCACATTTACAACTTTTCTATGCCCGCAAAGTGTTTCCATGCTTTGATGAACCATCCTACAAAGTGCCGGTTGTTTTAACTGTTGGACGACCGAAAGAGAAATTCGTTTTATCTAATATGCCGCTGGAAAGCAGTGAACCAATGTAAGTATACAAATATTTCGAATAAATTTTTTATCAAGGGGGTGGTTTTAGGGTGGATACAGCCGATTGGTATTGGGATACCTTCGAACGTTCACCGCCAATGTCCACATTTTCAATTGGGCTTGTTATTTCCGAATTCAGTTCAATAACTTTGAATAAAACTGTGGACAATCGTCAAAGTACAGTTATTTTAAAAAATTAAGGATTTATATTGTTAAAAACGTGTTTTTAGGGTACAATTTAACGATTTGGTCTCGTCCTGACTTCGTTTCGGCTCTTGTAAACGTTAGTGAAAAAGTCCATAAAGCCATTCGGATACTTGAAGAATTCTGGGGTGTGCCGTATCCGTTGGCAAAGCTGGATATTGTTGCAGTGCCCAATTATCAAGCACAAAGACCGTCAAATGGATGGGGTTTGCTTTTGTTTAAGTAAACAATTAAATAAATTCGGTAAATTTGAATCTATAAACAAATTCTGTTTAGGGAGAGCGAGCTAAGTGGACGTGGTTCTTGGCATATAACGCAAGAATTAGTTACGCAATGGTTGGGTTCACTTTCAACACCCTTCTTTCTGGGGGATGCATACATTAATAATGCCCTTGTACGATATGTGACCGCTTACACCACTTTAAAAGTATTCCACTGTTTAATTTTATTGTAAAAATAATTAAATTTGTTTTTTCTCACCAGATGGATGAAAATGAATCATTTAACAATTGGCCAATAACTATTTTATACTCGATTTATTACGAATTTAGTAAAAGATACCCTCATGGGAAAACTACAGCGTATAAACAACATTCCACATCAGCTAAAAAGGAGCTTTTATTAAGAATGTTGAATTATACACTTGGTGAACACACTTTTATACAAGCAATGCAACGTTTCATGTCCGATCGACAATATAAAACGTTCTTTGATGATGATGTTTGGGACAGTTTAACGAAACAAGGTAAATTCGATCAAACTTTACCATCTTACAGTACTGTGAACGAGATTGCTGGATCTTGGATAACGCAAGATCGCTTACCAGTCGTAACAGTTACAAGAAATTACCAAAACAATTCCGCAACTTTATCTCAGGTAGATTTTTTTACCAAAAATTGAATAGTTGATTGTATTTTCCGTAATTTTCCAGCGTATTTACTTGCGTGAAAGACCACACGATGTGCCAAACCAAGAAAAATTCGTCTGGTGGATACCAGTTGTGCTAATTAAAGAAAATCATTTAAATTTCTACAATACAACTCCTTATACTTGGATGAAAGAAGAGAAACAAATCGTAATTGATAGTTTGCCGAATGAAAATCAATTCATTATTGTAAATCCAGAAGAGATCGGTCCATTCCCAGTTAATTACGATACAAAGAATTGGAATTTGTTGGCAAAATATTTACAAACTGAAAATCGATTGAAAATTCCAGTTACAACACGTGCCAAACTGTTACATGATGCTTGGAATTTGGCATACGCTGGCGATTTAAATTTTGCCACCGCTTTGAATTTAACGTTGTTCTTGAAATATGAACGTGAGGCATTGGCGTGGGATCCAGTTTTCACGTTAATCGATCACATTGGCAGGCATATTGACAGTTCGACTGTACACAAAAAATTCCAAACGTACGTACGTTTATTATTGACACCATTATACGAAGAATTAGGCAATGAACCGAAAGAAGGTGAATTGGATTCGAGGACGCATCTAAGAAGTTCATCGAAAGTGTTCTTATGTCAAGCCGGCTACAAGCCCTGCATCGAGGAGGCACAGAATGCGTTCAGGAAGTGGATGGAAATTGAGAAACCCGATGAAGGAAATCCGTAAACAGATTTTATTGAAACTAATGGAAATTTTGTTAAAGGTGTGCAACATTTTTAGGGTCGCTAATCAATATATTTGTCCAGTATTTAAATGGGGCACTCAAGAGGAATGGGAATTCGGTTTACAACGTGTTATCAATTTCCCAACGACTAGAAAACAAAGTGAACGCACATATTTGTTGAAAACTTTGGCGGGTTGTCCGAATGATGCAATGAAAATTGAACGTTTATTGAATATTACGGTTTTGGAACAGAATGGAAACTTTACAGAGAATGATATTTACTTAATATTCAGTATGTTGACTGGAAGCGCCAATGGATATACGTCATTGTTTAATTTCTTGAAGAATAATTGGGATGCAATCAAAATTCGGTAGGGAAAATGAATTTAAATTGTGTTTTGTTGGTTGCATAATGTCGTGGCGGAAAATTTCAAAAATTTAAATATGCTGCTTTAAAAAAATTAATTGGTAGCACAAAGTTTAACATTTAATTGGATTTTTTATCAAGAATATTATATCGGTATAATAATCCAATGATATTGACGTTAAAATTATTTTATTAGACTGTATCTATAGTTGTAGATATCGATTTAAAAATAACCCTTTGCCTGTACACGTTTTGTACAATAATTATTATTTGTGTGTATTTTAAAAAGACAATAGAATCAATCATTTCCGTTTGACATTGCACTTTATACACAAACATACAAAGTTAATTTTTTATGTGTTTTTATCGCACATAAAAATTACTCCTACAATTTTATCACACCAAATTAGAAAATAATTGATTTTCATGTACGAGGAAATTTTATTAAAATTATTTTAAATTCAAGGATACGAATTTATAAAATTTAATATTGTCCGGCATTTAAAGGATAGATAAATATTCAAATAGAATAATTAGTTATATTTATTATGCATCATTTCGGTGACCTCAAAACAGTTTTTCGAATTGACATTTTTATCGCATTTCAATACTAAAAATTTATCACTTGAATAAGTAAACAAGAAAACTAAATATTTGTTTACAGATTCGCTAAAAAACCACATTTATGGAATAGTTTAGTAACATCTGCTACAACTGTCTTCAAAACACAAGAGGGTCTCGATATGGTATCAGAATTATACGTTCAAAGGCAAAACGAATTCGGTACAGCCGATTTCGTTGTTGAAAAAGCATTGAAAAATATTAAAGAAGAAACGAAATGGAGCAACGATAATTTGCCAGTCATTGAAAAATGGCTTGATGATTATTTGAAAGTTAATGATGTTGATAATGAGACCGAGAAACAGTAAATCTTTCTCTCATATTTAAAAAAAACCACTTCTGACCTTATTTATACACAATATAATCTAGTAATTTTTGTAGAAGTGTAAGAATTCCCATTAAAATAAAACAACAAAATTGTAAATAACAAACAATAATAGATTTATTTCATAAAAAAACAATTCAACAATTAGATCCAATTTTTCTTAACAAATGCTAAAATTGTGCGCTTCATTTTGCGTGTATGATTTGGTCCCAATAAATCCTCCCGGCTCCAATCCGTATCCTGGAAGTCCTCTAAACTGTTCTGCACTTTTCCTGGTTCCGTACAGATCGGCTTCAACATAACGAGGACGTGATAGACTTCCGTTGGCGCGACTTCTTCCAATTCCTGTTGGAAAGCGTCCCAATTGTACGGTTTCGTGTCCAAATTGAAACAATTCAACACATTCACAAAACTGTCATGATACAACTTGATAAACTCATCAATATGCTCGTCAAGCACATCATTTATAACACTGGTGAACAGGAAGAAGATTAAATCACGTACAGCCGAACTGTATGTCATCAATTGCAAGTCAACCATTTTATTCTTCAACGCTCTGCCATTTTCGTCTCGCAACAACATCGTATTACTGGTCCAATAATCGGAATGTACCATTGTGGCGAACAGTTCGTTTGGCGGCGGTCGATTTACGTACGGATTTTCGGCTGCAAAGTCCACAATTTTCTGCACACGTTCCAAATACGGTGCCAGTTCCGGTACTTGTTTAGCACCGTTCATAATGCTCTCGTGGAATGATTTTCCCACTTCAGCTGGCAGTTGTTCCAAGCCCTTATTTTTCACCAAACTGGGCATAACTTTCGTTTTGAATTCTTCGGGTTTTAGCAGTTTCAAAGCAATCGGAACTGCATGGAATTTGGCTAAATCTTGTATAATAATTCGTGTGGCATCTAAATCGAAACCAATTAAACGGTCTTCTGTACGGTAGCCTTGTACTTTTAAATTTTCGAATAGAATCACACCATCTTCGTCCACTGTGTCTTTTTCCGTATCCAAACTGATCCGGGCTCCATAACATTTGGGGAACAGTTTGTCGATTAATTGGTCCGCAGGTACGTTGTGTTCTTGTTGCAATTTGACCAATGTGGGAATGGTGATTGTATAGGCGATGACTTCCTTTTTGAATGTAACTGGAATATCGAACGCCAAACGCAACATTTCGTTGGCTGGTATTAATTTCGCGACCAGATGTAAATGTTTGCCTTTTTCATTGTTGGTGTTTAGTGTTACGTCGAGGGCAAGCATTATGCTGCCATAGTGTTCACCAGGTGCCGTTAATAATGTTGTCTTCTGGTCGATAACTTCAACATGTTGGGAGAATGTTTTCTTTAACAAATCTTGTAAATTGTTTACTTTAGATTTCACCATTATTAGATAATATTAAAACTTTGTGGCGAGATGTATTATGTTTGATATTATTTATGTAACTGTCGTGTCGTTACACATTCAATGTCTATTTTAAAATAATACTTTAAATCGGTAATTTGCGGCTGTATTGGACGAATAGTGTGGTGGGGAACGCAAAATATTATTATTATGTTCATGTATGTGGTCGTAAAACATTAATTTTGATAAACCGAGAGAGTAATTGGGCTCAATTAAATATTAAGTAATAAATTCCGCTTTTCTGAATTACGTTTTTGCCAATTATTAACTTTAATTACAACTTTTAGACGATCTTTTCTGGTAGCTTTTGTGAATTGTTGTTTTTTTCTCGTGTACAAGTAATTTACATTCACCGATAAGTTATGGTATTACGAAATGTTTGAATTTATTTATCAAATATTCATATTGTGTCCTATATTATGTTGTAACAATTTGCTATAGTATTTATTTTTTTATAAAGTGGATTAGATGAAAAATACTGATTATTTCTATCCAAAAAAATTAAATTTAGTTTGGCATTTTTCCAACTTTTTTAAACAACCTCATTGTAACCACCAGATCATAAATTAGTTTACTTTTTTATAGTCATTTATGAATGGTTTACAACTTTGTTAAACAATCGTAAATTTATAATAAAAATTTTAATGAATATTGCGCAAAATTTAAATATTTAAATTTGACACCAGGTTATGCAACCAGGCATACGAAATCTTTTTTTGTATAAATTTCAACGTTTTTAACTTGAAAATACATTCGTATTAGTTAATGTCTATTATAATTAAATAAATCAATTACCTAATTTTAACATGTACTAGTAAACGAATGCGTAAATACATTTAAAACTTTGCATTAAAATTAAATTGATGTCGATTAAAGGTAAAGGTTACCGCAAACATGTTTGAATCATACTAGAAATAATAATAATATCAGTTTGGAGAATAAAAAACCACTTAACACTGTAACTAAACTAAACAACTTAAAATACATTAAACGTAAATTAAATCCATAAATTATCAAAATTTGAATTTTATTAATTAAAATAGCTGCAACACAACATACTTCATAATTATAAATACAGTTGCCTACCTTCGTTTAAAGAACAAATTATTTATTATTATTTCGATTTGTTATCAATATTTCCAACAAATATGAGCTACATTAGATAAAATACCAATGTACGCAATACAAATGTGTACAAAAACAATTATTTTTTAATTTTTATAGTTACGTAGGTTATAGGTTATAATCAACTGAACAAACCGACACAAATTTTTTATTTATCAATTTGTTTAACTAATTCCAATCAATTTCATACCAGTTATGATTTGTAAATATTCTGTACAAGTTATATTTTCAATAATAAATTTAAATTAATTGCTATGAGCACTCCTATCATCACTTGGTGTCCATTTGAAGAGCTTTCATGTGATAAAACCAATAATTTCGCTGTACTTATTTTAAATACGCCTATCGGCTTCCAACACAATCCCAATTTTATCTTAAATATATGGAACAAAGGTACGTCATTCACTGAAAACCGTAATACGTGTTTTCCACTACAAATTTTATAGCTAAAGTGAAGATAACTGTTGACGGTGGCACAAAACAATGGTTAGCATGGCTAGAAAAAAACGATATACCATTCCATAGCGTCCCACCCCCGGATTTAATCACTGGAGACATGGACTCTTTACCAAAAACCGTATTAAACTATTTTTCAACGAAACATCCCTCTATTAATGTTATTAAAACACCAGACCAAGATCGAACGGATTTCATGAAGGCTCTCTTCGAGTTGCAGTCGCATTGCACCAAAAAAAGCATAACAGTAGCACGAATTTGACTATTTCCAGTCTTTTTACTTAATTCTACTGCCTTTTAGATAGACAATATTTACGTAATTGTGGATAGTTGTGGCCGGTTAGACCAAATTCTTGCAAACATCAATGCACTGTTCAAAAGCAACAGCGATGTAGGTCTATCAAGAATTTTTCTTGTTGCTGAAACTTCGTTTACATGGCTGTTATCAAAAGGATTGCATTCGATTAGTATACCGAAAGAATTACGCGAAGAACGGGAATGGTGTGCTTTGTTACCAGTTGGAACGCCTTGTCTAGTCACTACAACTGGCCTTAAATGGAACTTAAGTACGTTGTTAACAATGTTCTGGTGTTTTGATAACAAATTTCTATTGTAGCTAACGGAAAACTCCACTTTGGTGGATGTGTAAGCTCGTCAAACACTTACGATGGCTCGTCGGATGTTACAATCGAAACTGATAATCCTCTAGTCTGGTCTATGAGTATTTCCAACTATTTGTAGTACTTAAATTTATTTTTTACATAATCGGTTTTGTAAACTGTGATTAGATGTTGGATTTGAATATATATTTTTATTATTGGGTTAACTTTTGTTTAAATTATTCCTTGAAAAATATTCTCCACAAGTATTATAACAAAATAAAAACACAAGATATTATATATAAAAAGCAATTTATTTACAAAAATTAAATAATACTATTTTATTTATTACTAATTTGTGGGGCATTTACCATGGGAGGTCTAACTGGGGCCATTGGACCCATTGGCATTGGCATCATGCCCATCATCGGTGGTCTCATGCCCATCATGGGCGGCATAGGCCCATGAGGGCCCATCATCATCGGTGGCATCGGTCCATTAGGTCCCATCGCTAAAAAAACACCAGTTTAATACAATTCCAATGAACTGTTTAACAACACAAAGAACATACTTGGAGGCATCATCGTTGGAGCACCAGGTGCTCCAGGCCTTTGGGCCATTGTTAATTGTGCTGGCGGTGGAATAGCCACCCCTTTGCCCGGTTGAGCGAATGGATTGTTTGCAATTTTGCCAGCTTTGAAAGCAGCCGTTGTGGCATCGATTAAATGCTGTGCTTGTTCTTCCATCCATTTTTGGTAGTAAAATTTTACGTTGTCTTTATGTTTACGGCCGGTACAATGTGTTTTTCTTACACTTGGGGAGTCGTGCGTCAAATACGTATCGCAATAATCACAATAATATTTCGGCATTATGAATTATTTGATTATTTTGGACAGTTTTTATATTAGAAAACAGACGCAACAAAAATATTAACCTTACTTTGTTAAGCCACTAACCCTAGGGTGTTCTATTTATCTTTTATCTCTCTTTACAACTTTGAGTTAGACAAGGATGGAAGAATTTCCGATCACTTTAGAGTAACACGGCTGTTTTATTTGTTTTCTAAATAAAAACCTAGAAAATGGCGAATACTGAGGAAACTTTTGAACAAGTGGAAAAATTCTAAATAAAATCTCTTCTAAATTAACTGGAATTCCTGTTTTAGTTTGAAGAGGAAGATGGAGCGGCAGAAACCACCCTAGCTCTTTCCAGTTCAGGAAGGAAGCGATTATTTAGCAAAGAATTACGATGTATGATGTACGGTTTTGGGGACGATCAAAACCCTTATACAGAAAGTGTGGATATAATTGAGGATTTAGTTATTGAATTTATAACAGAAATGACGCACAAGTACTAATTATCTACTATCTCTGTTAATATTAACAGCCTGATGCTGGATTTTATTTTAGAGCAATGGAAATTGGCCGAACAGGCCGTGTTCAAGTTGAAGATATTGTATTTTTGGTTCGTAAAGATCCAAGAAAATACGCTCGAGTGAAAGACTTACTAACAATGAACGAGGAATTGAAAAGAGCGCGTAAAGCATTTGACGAAATTAAGTTTGCAGGTAATGTTAAGTAGAAGATTGTTGAATCTTTGAATGCATAACCCCTGCATGTGTTTTTTAAGCTTCTTTTGTAGCTAAGATTAATTTTAGTCTCTTTTATACACTAGCATGTAAGTTACTGTTTGTTGAATTTATTTTTAGTTCTGTAGAATGTTCAATAAATGATTCATTTCGATTACTTGTTTTTTTAATTATTCTCGTTTCTGGTTTCAGGCAAAGACGCTATTATTAATTAATAAAACAACTGTGTTATTTTATATTTATTTACAATAAAAATATAATCAACAATCGATTTGAATTTTATTTACAACATTTTTTCCGCCTAAAATTACATCATTCACGCCAACACCATAATAAGAGGCCCCACATAAAGAAATGGGCAATTTTTTGTCTTCAATATAGTCGTGGATTTTATCTAAATTCTCATAATGTCCAACCACATACTGAGGAATACAGTCTTTCAATATATTCACTTTAAAATTTGTTGGTTCTACGTCAATTCCTAAAATTACGCTCAAATATTGTTTGGCTGTATTTAAAAAGTGTTCTTTATCTTGTTTTTTGCCAAAATATTGTTCGTACCACGAACCACCCATCATTACAGTTAAAATAGTGCCATTTGAGTAACTTTGTACACAACTGTCGTAAATAACACCCAGAATTGGTAGTTTTTCTTTCGGCGGCACTAAAAATCCAAAAGCTAAGTCTTTTAACAAGTTTTCTTTATAATACAAGTTAACAACAGCCATTGAAACTGTTGGTATTTTATTTAATAGTTGAGCAAGTTGTGGATGTTGGTTTTCCAATAGTTTTCCTAAACTTCTAGCTGGAATCGTACTAATTAAATGATTCACTTCGTAATTTTTTCCACAAGATAATTTAACACCGGAACTACTTAAATTTAATTCTTCGCAATGTTCATTTAATACTACGTCAACATTATTTTTTAAAATATTATCGTGTAGAGCTGTTGTTAAAGTTTCCAAGCCATTATTTAAACTAAAAATACTCCAACGATCTCTTTTTGCTCTCATCTCCAATTCACTTAAAGTTCCATTAGTCTTTGGCGTTTTTTTGAAAATATTTCGAACTAAACCACTTGCTATGCTACCATACTGTTGTTCGTACTCAAATAACTGTCTCATCAAAAATTTCACTGTAATTTCTTTCGAATTGCTGCCTGAAATGCCGCAAACCATTGTACTTATTAAATAATCCGTAAATTCTGGCCCAAATCTTCTTAAACTGAAATTGTACAGAGAATCGTCTTCCAATTTTTCTTTAGACGCAAATAAATCATTTATTAAATAACGCAATAAAGGTTTAGAGAACGGCTCCTGTTTTTTAAGCAACGAACTCAACGAATTTGGCAATAAATGCAGTTTTCCATTAGCGTAAATCATTCGATTTTTAGCTGCTGGATGTATACTTAAAAGTGGATTTATTTCATTTTGTAAATTAAGTTGATCGATTAAAGCTAATGTATTTTGTCCAGGAATACCTCCTGGACGAATTGTGCGAGCTGCTTGTTCAAAAACAACTCCATTTTTTAATTTACGCGACTTTATCCAACCCCCTGTACGTTTTGAAGACTCAATTAATGTGATTTTATAGTTAGGAAATTTTCTAGTAAGATAAAAGGCTGCTGAAAGGCCCCCTAGTCCGCCACCAAGAACGGCTACAGACATTTTAGTAAATATACATTTATTATTAATATATTTTTTAAGGAATTATGCTTTTTTGGTTAATTTACTAGGTTAAGTTTACCAATCATGAAAACAGCATAGAAAAAGTTTTCTTTTTTAGTAGTATTCTGTATTTGACAAACTCAGAACTTTTGTGTTAGAGGGCGCTCAAAGCAAATTTTGAAATTTAAAATTTAAAATTGCTATATTCTTAATTACATATTTTACAAATTACATATTTTATTAATACATAATTAATTTAAGAAATTTGTTTAATTGGTTTAACAAAGCGTATTTTGACTGTTTTGTTGTAATAGATTGAATAGCTTTTGGTGTGAGATAAAAAACGGGGCGAACACATTATCTATTAAATTTTGGCCTCCGGGGTGAATGTTTCATGTTAATCACAATATAGTTCACCTTTGGTTGTTCGCATTTTGCTGCTACGGCTGCTGCTGTTAGTGTATTGCTGTCATGTATGTAGTGTGAATGGAGAGATCATGAGAATTTGGCCAGCTGTAACCAAATAGCGTGCGCTTTCAGCAAACTGACGTGTATCTATATAGAGGTGTACACATATTACAAAACATATATATGTATATATATAGAAGTAAAGGCACAACAGCATCCTAACAACCCGAGAGGCAAGCAAGCACAGACAGCCTGTATTAATCTATTACAAATTACGTCATTACAAGGCAGTGATCAGGAAGTTATATATGGATATAGTAGAGAGAACGGCACTTTCCTTTCACCCTTAATTTTATTTGGGATGCAATAGGGGCATCTGTACAAGTTCACATTGAGTCACCTACACACAGTTTTACGATTTGGATTATTGACGGACCGATGGAGATGGCTTTATGCCTCATCACCTCTTACATACAGGAGTCTTATTACGACAGAAAAAAAACATGGAAATCCCTTGGAAATTGTTTCATCATCAAGTTGTTGGACGTGTTCACGCAATATTTTCATAGGACACGCGAACGACACTAGATTAGTGGATTAATTCAAGTTGTTTTCTAACACAATTAACCAGCAGACGAGAATGTTATTCTTCTATTTGAATGGGATCAGTGGGACGAAATATACAGTTTATATGTCTTGAATGTCTGCAGGAACTGCAGGTAGATAATGTTGAGATTTTTGTGATTTTTAGCAAATTTCAATTACCGAGACTCATTTTTTTTTGTATTCAATGCGCTCATCTCATTGCTGTCTGTAATGCTTCAGGCACCCTTCTGTTTTCATAAGGTAGCGATGTAGACGATTCCCGTTATATGTTCCCTTATATTGTGTGTAATGTACTCCTGGAATTCCTCTATCCATTTTTTTTCTTATTTTTATATACACACGCAAGTGGGAACCGCGCGCGCGGGTCAATATTTCTACGATTTTTATTTTATATTATATTTTATTATTTTGTTTTTTAAGCGTGTCTCGCTTCAAGCCGTAGGCATTAAATTTTATTTTTCAATTAGACAACAAATCCATATACACGCGTATTTGGAAAATACGTGTTATATTTTGCATTTTATTATTATTATAAAATCTATCTAGATTAAAATGGGAATAAACATCATCTGTAGACGCGATGAAAAAATGTATGTCATTTAATTACATCCACCTGTTTGGGAACAGTAGGTAGGTACGGTTTTTTTTTATTCTATAAATGACAACCAAAGTGCGATCATATTTTATATACAGCATCCCTCTTTTCATTAAACCATCATCATCAGTTTTATTATATAATATTATATAAAGTGGAATGTCATATCAGCATACATATATATTTAATGTATACATTTAAATAATGACATTCGAGAGGGTGTCACATTCACACCTTAATGGAACATGCCACTTCTTCACAGAGGGTTTATTGTCTGCCTTGCGATGCGAGATTACTTAATGCTTTCACGTTGAAGACAACGTTATGTATCTTATTTCCGTTTTGGTATAGGAAAAAAACCACTTTCGCGTATGACAAATGAACAATTTTTTCGACAACAAAAATTGTTGTTGTTTGTTCGGAAGAATTGATTGGGTTTGTGGGACTGTATTATGAGAGCGTGATATCATTATGTTGACACATGCAGGGTTGAAGGACCAAGTTATCCATTGTAATCCCCTATACGTGTCTTCTTGGATGACCCCTGGACTTGTACATGTCAACACACCACTACAATATTGCCATCATGTCATATTTCCGTTAAAAAACAACCTAGAAAAAGCTTTGTGTGTGCATGCTAATAAATTCCACCCCTTCTATTTTCCAACCAAAGTAGAAACCAACTTTCTGAATTATTTCAGACTTATTATACGAGGCGGTAAATGAACAAAATCCTTTTGTAAACTACCAACAACCCTTTTCCCGCACACCAGAAGGATTAATCACTTATATTGTTGCACGGGGGATGGAAATGGTGTGCTTGCTGGAAAAAATTATTATAAAATAAAATTACAGTTTTAAAAATGTAATATAGTGAACGAATATATCTAAATGGTAAGGCACATTTCAAGTTACACAGTGAAGCGAGAAGCTATGAGGTGACTGTAAAGTGACGTTCACCTTTCCAACATTTTCATTGGTGGCTGTATAGGGGTTGAAACACGCCTACTGGAAAACAACCCCGCCAAGTCGTTACGCCCATCTGCTTCTTCCCACACTTTACAACCACGGGTCACTACATACCGATTTTATACCTTCTATACTTGTACAGCATCACCAACAACCCAGGCATCATCATCATCATCCCCCCAACCCTTAATCTATGCCCACCGAAAAAAAAACGTGAGTGAGAAACAAAGAAAAATTTTCAACACGATTACAGAACGATGTATAATGAGTAATATAGAATTTTTTTTAAATAAAATGATTAATGATAAAATGGTGTGGGGGTTGAAAACCACCCACAGGATTACAATGTTACAAACATGACAGTTTTCTTGCTATATAAAGAGTTAATGGTACAAAAGTTATATGCGAAAAGGTAAAATTCTACTACCAACCCCCGTTTAACGTGTGTGTGTGTTGTGCGAATATAGGGGTTAGAGAAGGGGGGATGACATTGTAGCAAGTAGGGGTGTGACAAAATGGCCTGCGGACCGAGAAACTGTGGCTCATCTACAGTCGGATAGTCGCAAACTCACTTTTATCAGATAACGGTGGTTAGTTTATAACGCATTTTCCGCACACGTGTCGAAAATTAATAATAATAAAAAAACGTACGAGCAGCTATTTTTAAATTTCGAACTAGTTTTTGTGAACGGGCCAAAATTGAGTCATCGATTTGGGGAAAGGTGCGATCCGGACAGGGTCGAAGAATGGGAACAGGTAAATAAATGTTTTCAATGATTTTTTAACTTTACACGAAATTTCCAATTCAAGTCTACATTATAATAATTTCCCGGTTTTAATCCCGACTTGAATAAACATGTTAAAACAATATTATACTTAGTCGGTATTAGCAATTCAATGTGAAATTCAGTCAGAGGACTTTCACACTCTAATAAACACAAGAAGCGACACTTTGTCCCAAAAGCTGTGTTTATATCGTCCGTATGTGTGTGTGTGTGTGTTTTGAATGAAAATGCAGGACAATACCAAGATTATGCAAGATATTATATATGTCTTTGAAGTTTCTCTCTACTATAGTAAATACAATAATCTGATTTAAATTTGTTACATAGGAGATCGTCTCCTGGATATTCCTTGTAAAGTATGTGGAGATCGCAGTTCTGGTAAACATTACGGCATCTACAGTTGCGACGGTAATAAATTCGTAAACGAATTTAATAATTTCAATACTATGCATGTTGATGTGTTTTTGAAGGATGTTCCGGTTTTTTTAAACGCAGCATCCACCGTAACCGTGTCTACACATGTAAAGCCACTGGTGAGTTAAAGGGACGTTGTCCAGTTGATAAAACACACCGGAATCAATGCAGAGCTTGCAGATTGTCGAAATGTTTTCAAGCCAGTATGAACAAAGATGGTAAGTTTATCCAAAAATATAATACTATTTAATAGTATATTAGAGATAAAAAAATGCATTTGATGCGAACGAATAAAAAAAATGAAAATGCTGGGGATCACAGGACGCCGCAGGATATAATTACATTATTCCTCTCGGACAAAGGATTCGATTTGTTTCATTGTGTTGTCGTGTCGTGCCGATATAAACACTCTGCGTGCGTATAATAAAATCCCACACATACATATATGTATAACAATTCTATGCCATTTTCCCCGGGAATTCTATCAGTAAAATAATAATAAAAAAACTTATTTATCGGTTATTGAAATAAATTTCCGAAAATTTTTGACTGTATATAAAGTTGAAGGTGTACTACTGGTATTCTGTGGGTTGGGAAAAGTTTCCTCAATGTTTGATATGATGATGTTTTGGGCTGGGGTGTGAGATGGATGATGCTGGGTGTCATGTTTGCGGGCTAAACTTGTAACTTGAGTCTTGTAACTTGCAAAACTAAACTCACTCCTCCCAACAACTTTATCCCGGCGACATCGTTGATGCACATGAAACATTCACGCGTTTGGGCTAAATAATAAAATGGCCCCAACTGAATGTTGTATATATTGCAAAAGAAAAAATTAAGTCTAATAAATAATACATCACATGAATTGTCAATATAATAGGATTGTGTGTTTGTGAGAAGTTGAACAACAGTTTGACGCAGGGGATGGGTGCTGAATGACAAGCCTTGTATGAATGTGTGTGTGCTGAAGAGATCGCTTTCACGCGGATTTGCACTCACCGCTGATCCTTGCCAGCGTTAATGGGGATTGGCGGCTCCGTAAATAGAGCGGCATTGAGCCTTCTTACCATCAAGAAACCTATTCCCCAGCATATCTCTCTTTTATGCATTTTGGTAGTTCATTGATTTATTTTTACCAACTATATATACGAATTCTATTGGCCATCATTAATCATCCTAGAATGTCTAGAAGGTAAAGTTATATTTAAACGTGATTAAGATAACACCTTTTCAAAGTATTCGTCTGTGTGAAATCTTCTTTAATATTTTCGGTTTTTTTTTTGTTTCTTTCAATCATGCCAAAAATCGTAATAAATATAAGTATATCTGCGATTCAATAAGCCCAAGGCTTGTGAATATTGCAGCTGTTTTCAAAGGGGGGGTGGCGCTCAGCACAATATATATTGATGCACTACAACTCATTAATGACTTCACTTTTAAATGTTTAAAACAGAAAAAAAATTAATCATATCGTATAGTAAATTGAATTCGGAATTATATTGTTTTGGTGCTGTGGTGGAACGTTTGAACGTGACATTATTTAACCATGTTTGTTAACGTATAATCGAGTTGAGAGGATATTTATACATGTATGATCATGTGAATTCTCCGACATGTCGGTGTAGGGCATAACTAAGCTGGCAATAATCCCATCATCCGATAGTGTCATGTCATTCTGTCAGGGGTAGTCGAGCAAGGGTCAAAATATACGATAGTTTTGTAATTGGAAGCGACGAATAAATAAATAACAATGCTGTGAGCACTTTAAATTTTTATAGTAAAAAAAGGTAATTGATAGGATTTTTCGTTTGAATGTTGTGTTGCTTATTATGATGCTGCTGGAAGCGTAATAACGTCGTCGTCGTCGTCGTTGAGTTTGCGACATCCATATGGTATATACAATGGCCATATTCCCACACACTATCATTTCTCCTGATGGCCTATTTATTCAGAACCGCTGATCTTTTGCTCCCTTTTAAAATGCTGAATCAATAGATTAAATTGCAAAATAGAGAAGAAAAACCGCTTACTGAATGATGATGATATAGGAAAGAAGTGCGAGAGACGATGATGCTGATGATGGGAGTAGAATTGAATTCTGCCATCAGGCGTGTGTATATATATTTGAATCAGGGCACGAAGCGCGAAAAGTGATTAAGATTTTAAAAGATCCTCTTTTAAAGCCCGTATCATTTTAACATTCAAAGTTAAACACATCAGTATATACTCGTTTTTCTCTCATTTTTTTTTATTCGCCTTTTAAATTTTTAAAAGAGCTAAAAGGGATTTATTCTTTTATTAGTTCAAGCTTTTCTACTTCAGCTAGTTTGAACCAAAGCACATCAGCAGACGAAATCGTGATACAGTTTTAATTTTTCTGCTTTATTTTCTACAATCGTGTATATTTTTCAAATGGAAAAATCTCTACCCAACACACCATTATTTTGTCGTCTAGACAATAAATAAATCAGTACAAATTTCTGTATAATGTTCTTGTTTTTCTGTGCTGTTTTCGAAGCTGTCCAACACGAACGCGGTCCACGTAAACCGAAATTGCAAGCAACATCAAATCCACCACAAATCCAATCCAGCCCTGTGGCACACACCCTCCAACATTTACAACAATCTGGCGACAACAAGTTGCCAACAACTAGTTCGGCACAATTCCATTTCGCTCCGGGACTATTTGCACCCCCACACCACCATCTGAAAGGCATCCAATTACCGCCGCCACCACCGCCCACACACCAGCCAGTCTCCAGTCCATCATCGGCGACAACGGCAGCTGCGGCGGCGGCGGCAGCAGCCGCTGTTGCGGCCCACATGGACACACTACCAGCACCGCCTTCAATTTTCCATCCACCGGCTTTGCCGCCACCACCTGGACTGTTGCACATACTGATGTCGGCGGAGAAATGCCAAGAACTGGTTTGGGGCACGAAATTGTCGCAAATTGATGCGGAATCGAATGCCGTCCTAACTGGACCGCCGCTACCATTGACGCCAACATGGGAAATGTTGCAAGTAAGTTGGTCTCGAATGACATAGTGAGTTGACTTTTCGGCGGCGCGTGTTGGCTGCTATTAAAGTCAACCCCCAAAGCTGTAGCAACGCCCATAATACACAAAAACCCACCCCTTGTATAATTTTTGTCCACAATATATTAGGAAACCACGGCTAGATTATTGTTTATGGCTGTTAGATGGGTGCGTTGTTTGGCACCATTTCAAACATTAAGTAAACACGATCAACTGTTGTTGTTGCAAGAATCGTGGAAGGAGTTGTTCTTGTTGCATTTGGCCCAATGGTCCGTACCATGGGATTTGTCGACGTTGTTGGGTTGTCCACAAGCCAGGGAACGTTTACCAGCCGATATTCATACAGCCACCGAAATAAAAACAATTCAGGTACACAATTTTGATGGGTATATATTATGTTGTTGTTTTTGGTAGAAAATCAATTTTTATTTGAAAATTTGAAAACAAAAGTAGTTTGTTGCATTTTTCCAGGAAATTATGTGCCGTTTTCGTCAAATATCACCTGACGGCAGTGAATGTGGCTGTATGAAGGCTATTATTCTATTTACACCAGGTAAATTCCAATCAATTTACCCCAAATAAAAATTAATTTTCTAATGCATGCATCAAATTTAAATGTTATCGATTTTCATTTGGTTTTTTCAACTTTTTACAATAGAAACAGCGGGATTGTGTGATGTTCAACCAGTAGAAATGTTACAGGATCAAGCCCAATGTATTTTGGGCGATTATGTACGCACCAGATACCCTAGACAGCCGACACGTTTCGGTAGACTTTTATTACTAGTGCCCAGTTTGAGGGCCATTCGATCTCTAACTGTTGAATTATTATTTTTTAAAGAAACTATTGGCGAAATACCGATTACACAATTATTAGGTGACATGTATTATATGGAAAAATGTTCATCAAACACATAATTATACGGAAATGCACACACAATTTACATAAATTTGAATTTATTTAGAATCCTTTCGATGTTTAAATTTAGATATAATTATAAATAGGAAATCATTTTTTCTGTGATATTTATAATAAATGTATAATTCAAACACAAATATCGTACTTTATGTTTTCATTTAGAAATATATAATAACTTTTAAGGTGTTATTCGAGCTCGAATTTTTCCTTAAGTTCGTTTTTAAATTAGTCTACACGTTTCCATAGAAACAAACACGTATACATAGCAACGAACATGCTTTAAAATTGTTTCTATGACAACGAATTTAACACAAAATCAAGCCTAAAAAGCTTAACAAGAAAATTATGACTCGAATGGCGCCTTAATCAATTTTGTCTATAAATGTTTAATAAAAATGTACAAAAAAAGGTTTTGTTTTATTAATTTTATTTAAGAAAATGACAAAATGTGCAACTTTTTCACCAACAAATTGTTGTCGGTGACTAAAAGATCGCCGACTTGCAATCCAAGCCTCAAAACACGTTCTGGAACTTCAATATAAACACTTGTGTGCATCGAATTTGGTCTTTTCCGCCCTCCACTTTTCACCCCACGTTGGCCGGATGACGTACAAATCTCATTAGCCGTTTTCGGTCGTTCTTCACCAACTTTTTTACAAATTACATTCGGTGTAAAGCAGTGCCGGTTAATTGTTTTAAGTTTTTGCCGTTCATTGGTTTTTCTACGTGCCACATCTTTCAACCATTGCGAAAATACGGCTTCGTTTTGTTCGATACGGCGTTTTTTGTATTCGTTCAACAATTGTTCGCGTAATTGTTCACGTTCCTTCATTAACATCAAATGTTTCTGACGGTTTTCTAGCTGTAAACGACTTAAACCATATTCGGACCGTAGTCCATTGTACGTTGGAAGAAATTTCGTTTTAGTTTCAAGACAACATTTACGTTCACGTAGTTTTAATGGTGGAAAAATCGTTGGTGGTTTGTCTTTTATCGTTAGTTTTGAAAAGTTTGTATCTAATTTATCTAAACAGTGGTTTCTACAATTCACTTCTTTCGTTAATTGTTTACGAGATGATTTACGACGTTTCCGTTTGCTTGATTTTTCACTAACTGTTGGATTTTCCACAGAAATTGTATTACTTTCAGTGATCTCATCTTTTGAATCATTATTTGATTGTTCGATTTTTGTAATGGCAATCGCCGTTTCCACTTCATTATCATAATCTGTTTCTATTTCCTCGATTATTTCGTTATCTTCCTCTTCTACTATGTCGAATATATTCGTTAAATCCGTATTAATAATCTCCGTTTTATATTGAATCGGTGTTATATCCAAGGGTAGTTCATTTACGTGATCACTTTCTAAACTAACAACATCATCATCAGTTAAATCGGGCTCAAACGATACTAAATCGTCTCTGAATTTAACTTTAACTGATTTGTTGTTTACTGGACTGGATTTCAGTAAGTCCATATTGGCTTCCTGTATTTTTTCTACCATATTATACGGCGAAGCAGTTGGTTGTAAAACTAAATATCTACGTATTAATAAAATTATCGCTAATTTAATCAAATTAAATGCTTACAGTAACATTTAAAGTCTTCATCACTTTCTGAATTCGATTTTACACTATCAGTTGTATCCATTTTTAGCGAGTATTATTGATGAAAATAAGTATTAAAGGCACAAAAAATGAGGGTTGTTTATGGTTCCTAAGCAACCGCAATGCAGAGTTAAGACTGCAGTAGTTCAAAAGCTAGATATAGGGTCGAATGTAGTGCTAAACGATCTTAGAATCCTTATTTAACAATTTAAGGGTGTTTTATTTGAATTTTATGGATGTTTAAAAATTATGCGCTATTTTTCATACAGCGACATCTGCTGGCGATAACTTGAACGTGTTAATATAGATGAAAGGAATCTATACAAAAAGAAATAAACGGAATCTGTACAACAATAAAGTTTGTATTTTGTAAATTTATTAAAAAAATTTATTTATTATATATTATAGATTGTAGGATAATATATTATTAGAAATAAATAAGACGTAATGCAAATTTATGATAAGATTAGATTTTTTGGAAATATCCTTGAAACTATTAAATAATCATTAAAAACTAGGTAACTAGAGGGTGTCAACAATACGGTAATTATTAAAGCCGGTTATCACTTTTTATATAAATTCTGTAAATTAATTAAATCAATTAAAAGTACCTTATTGAATAAGACTGAACGTACATAAGTATTCTCGATTTTTATTTAAAGAACTAGTTAAAGAGAAAAAACTAACGAACATAACCTCCATTATGATTTTCAAATCAATTTTCTTGTTTATAAACATTCTCTACTTAATTTCGGTTAGTGCTGATGAAGAATCTTGTCATTCTTATGCCGGTGGTAGTGTTTATCCATTAGGAACAGGAGCTGATCATAAATTACAGTGGACTCAGGCAGTTAGTAAGTTCAAACGACGCCTAAACTTTTGTTTAAAATTGATTTACCATAAATTTATTAAGTTTCTAAGCCAGCACCAATATGGGAAAGTACTGCAGTGGTTAATAACGAGTTTATCCAACTAAAATCCACAGATTATCTAGGGAAATACTTGGTGTTTTTCTTCTACCCGCTGGATTTGTAAGAAATTTGAAACTTTTCCATTGTGGCCCCGTAAATAAATTTCTTTTGCAGTACTTTTGTATGTCCAACTGAAATCCTTGCATTCAGCGACCGAATTGAAGAATTTCGTAAAATTAATACGGAAGTAGTTGCTTGTTCAGTTGATTCGCATTTTACACATTTGGCATGGATAAATACGCCACGTAAAGAGGGTGGTTTGGGGCAAATTAACATCCCTCTACTTTCCGATTTGAACCACAACATTTCTAAAGCTTATGGAGTCTTTCTGGAAGATTTAGGCCACACTTTACGGTGAAATTGAGCGGAAACTATAAAACTCTTTGAATTAACTCGCATTATTTTTCGTAGTGGATTATTTATAATCGATCCAAAAGGCATTTTACGACAAATTACAATGAACGATTTACCTGTGGGGCGAAGCGTTGACGAAACATTACGTTTGGTGCAAGCTTTTCAATATACGGACGCTCATGGGGAAGTTTGTCCAGCTGGTTGGAAGCCAGGACACGATACAGTAGCGTTTTTTTATACAATTTTAGAATTCTTTTGTAAATTATGCTTTTTTTTAGATAATACCTAATCCGGAGGCTAAGAAAAAATACTTTGAGAAGCACTAAACATGACAAAGTACTTACAGAACAAGTTTTAATGAAATTATATTTTTTCACATCACTTAATTTGTAAATAAAAGAAAAATTATATAAAAAAACTAGCTTTATTTGTATATACATCACAGTATTAATTACATATTACATAAATTTCTATATAAAAACCATAATCAAAACTTTCTAAATAATGGAATAGAAAAATAAATAGCTTTTAATTTAAAATCTATTATTTCGTTTTACTTTTAGGACTTGACAGTGTAATTAAGGCCACTCTTCTTGGAACTTTAGACAAATTTTCAACTTTTTCCGGTTTAATCTCTTTTTCGTCGACTTTTTGCAGTTTTGCCTCCTCCTGTTCTAAAGTGCTATCGTCTAATATTAATTTAAAGTCTTCCGTACAGTCATCCACATTCTCATCAATAATTTTGTCTGTTTTTTGTTCACAATTCCATGCATCGTTCGCAGTTTGCGTTTCATCTAACGTTAAATCAACCGCAGGTGGAATTTCCACTTTAGTTTTCTTTTTTTCAGCAGATTTCTTAAAATAATCCAGTAAACTGCCTTTTCGTTTCTTCGTCGATGATGGACTATTATCCGAATCTGATTTACTTTTCCTGTTTGCCTTCGGCGTAACAATATTTTGCTCTAAATTCACTATTTTTAAATTTGTATTTGATTCGCTGTCCGATTTTTCAGTCTTTGAACAAATTGTTGTTGGCGTAATTCGTTTCTTCGTGTCACAATTATCAGATTCTTTCAATTTAATTTTTATGAAAGTGTTATTGGATTTTTCTTGTTCTTCAGTCTTTTTATTTTCAATATTAACGGGAGTAATTCGTTTAGGAATTATTTTCTCAACATTTTTTTCCACCAATTTCGGTTTATCGGTGGATTTATTAGCCCACTGTTCCAAAAAACTGGCTCTTTTATTCTCTTTATCTTTACCAACAACGTCAAGTCCATTTTTAACGTCTTCCTCTTCACAAACACTGACTTCCAGTCGATTTTCTTCCGTTTCACTTTCATTTTTTACGTATTTCACACCTAATTCATCCGTTTCGAATGTAATTAAAGCACAAAAACCATCAGTTGATGATGCAATCAACAGAATACCATCACCGGACCATGTGAGATCAGTTAGACGAGTGTAATGGATTTGATGGAAGCGTGCAAACGGTGCCAATTGTTGTGTATCGTACAAAATAACGTCATGGTCAGTTCCAACAGCAATTACCATCCTATATGGTAGCTGAATGTACGGTTCGGGGCCTTCTGAACGAAGTTCAAACAAAATTGGACAACAACGAACCACAGTACTGGATTGTTGAGGAATTGGAAGCACCGCTGCTGGACTAAAACACGTTTATTACCAGAAGAACCTTAAATACATCTAAAACAAGCTTCCTACCTAGTCCACCCGGTATCCATTGTAAAAATTAATGTTGCATTCAATATCTTTTTACAGTCGTCTGCTTGAAAATGTCCTGATGGGACGATTAAAAGACTGCCATCGGGTGTAAATTGCAAACGGCGAAAAAATGATTTAAAAGTATCGTCGTGGAAGTACTTTACTTCCTTCCCATGTAAGAAATGTTCCTCATCAACTTGTATAACACCTTTATGCAGTCTTGCTTTAACATGTTTACCGGAAATATCAAACAATCGACAAATTCTGTCGGTTGATATAGTTGCTAAATATTGATTTTGTGGGTCCCAAGCTACTCCCTGTACAAAGCCCTTGTGATCACTTAAGATCTGCTCTAATTTGCCTTTATTCAAGTTCCATAAAATGGCTGTATTGTCTACAGAACCGGAAAACAATTTTGTACCATCATTCGACCAACACAAGTCGTAAATATCCTCTTTATGGCCACGTAAAACTTTCCAAACAATCCATACTTCTTTGTCATTCGTCTCGCCATCTAATAATGGTATATTATCAGTTTTCTGATGCCAAATTATGATATTTGCATCGTCGTCTGCTGTTGCTAAATACTGTCCATTTGGTGACCATCGTACAGTGTTTACAGCACGTTGATGACGTGTTAAATCGCTTATTAATTCTTGTCGTACACTGCCATTATCATTAACAGACATTTGCCATATCTATTAATAAAAATTGTGGAGAAAACACGAAGATTTAGCAATGAATAACTTACGATTACATGACAATCACCACCACCGGTGGCCAATTTATAGAAATTCGTTGTTAATGGATGTAAATCAACACTTAATACTGGTTCACGATTGTGCCATGAAATTTCGGGGATTGAACACTTCATTATTAAGATATTTAACAATATTTAAGCCGACAACTACATAAACACATGTAGGACAAGCATTTGGCGCCAAACCGGACTCTTTTAGGGGAATTTAACGATATTTTGTACAACAATCGTTATCACAGACAAACTGCTCCATTTAGTATTTCTCTTTATCCGTTTATTAGAAAGAAACATACAATTTACGTAGGTCTTTGCTTGAGTAATTTAGAACAAGCCATTTATCTGTCAAAGTTTGAGGTTAGAATCGTCTAATAAAAAACTTCTCGATATTATTTAATAAAAAAAAACGTTAATTATTTAAAAAATGAGTAACGTTGAAGAGGAGTGGCAACCGAAACAGGAATATTTGAACACTTTATTATCAATGGGAATAACTCACAATACGGCCGTAGAGGTAAATACACCAATCAATCCAAATATAGACGAAAAATCCATTCCAACCCCATGTTTATGTGTAGGCTTTATTCTGTACTGGAAATAAGTCGATAGATGATGCTGTGAATTATGTATTTAATAATGAAGAACAAAATGACGAATTACCAGCTTCGGTGGTCGATTACAATCCAACAGCGGCCGGTAGTGAAGATGTTAATTTTTATAAAATGACTTTTGTTGTTAATTCCGCATTGAAAATGGGTGTGGGAAAGATTGCGGCACAAGTACACCACCTACATAAGTCTAATTAGGCCAATATGTAATGCTGTTGTCGGTTTTTAGGTGGGACACGCTTGCCTGGGCCTTTATAGAGACATGCAACGACAAAATATGGCCGATGTATTAAACGAATGGGAATACATTGGTGAGAAAAAGATCGTTTTACGTGGGGTCGATCATGTACATTTGCAAGAATTGTATGAAAAAGCACAAGCGGCCAGTATACCAGCCCATTTAATACGCGATGCCGGACATACACAAATCCCTGAAGGATCTGTTACCGTTTTAAGCATATTCGGTTTGGAAGAGGAAGTCGACAAAATAACCGGAAAACTTAGTTTATTATAAAACATAGCCCGAAAATTATAACAATAGCTTAGGTGTATCTATTTATTTTGTTTCGTCATGTGGAGATGAGTACTACAATTCTTTATATAATTCCCTGTTGTATTTATTTTGTAAATTTTTTTATATGTTGATTAAATATACGTTATTTTCAATTGAAAATTTTCTTTCAATATAGAAAAAGGGCGCATGTCGCTTAATAATAATAAAACGACGCCTTGGTGCGCCTGTTCCACTCCTCTTGACAGTTTGTGCTGACAAACTAGTGTCTTTTGGGTGTGTGCAACGGGTGCTAGTTGTTGTTCTAGTCGGTCTATTAAATACGTTTTAATAAAAATATAACAGAAATTCAATTGCCATTAAATTTATGTTGTGAATTATTTTACAAATTTTTTATCTAACTGTGACGTACAGTGCGGCCATATTTCGTGTTAGTTTTGCCCCGATTTTCAGGCAACCCAGACTGCATTTAAATAGCTGTAGTATTTTTTTGGATATATTGTTGTGTTTATTATTTTTGCCAAAGACTTTTCAGCCTCACCCACAATTACACTTAAGTCACACGATGGACTACATATTTTAAATTGACTTAATTATAAATTAAATTTGCATTATGGCTGATGAAGAGGTCCTTTTCGACGACGTTTACGATCTTTGCGAAGAAATTGGAAGGTGCGGTCTAAAAAACGTTTCTTATTTTATCAAATAAATTCATTTACTTCATGTTTACACTCGTGCTTTTTTATTTTAACTGTCTTTGCTATCACTACTAAAATATAACAAATATCCCTTGTAGAATCCTTTAGATAGAAATTTACGTGCTCCAGTATTATATGGTTCTTTTCGTATTTTTTTGAAAAAATTAACAATTCCACATCCTACAATCCAATTTGTAATTCTATCAGTGTTTCAAGCACACCGTTTTCCCTAAATGTTTGTAGAACGTGCCCGTAAATATGAAACTTAAACCACACATACATACATTAAGGCTTTAATTGGCGTAAAAAGTTTTCTGACTGAAAATCCTTTCATTCCAGGGGACCATTTAGTGTAGTAAAACGATGTATACATCGACAAACTGGACAACAATTTGCTGCAAAAATCGTAGATGTAGCCAAATTTACTTCTAGTCCCGGTTTAAGTACGGAAGGTAAGTTTATTTTTTCAATATGAAACTGTTAGAGTGGAAATGTGGCTTTCAAAACGATTACTGTCTCATTCGGTATGCATTTGGGTATAAAATCGAACTCGTTTGGACAGTGACTTATTCGAACAACGCCAGTCGAGAAAAATCATTTATTAAATTATTCCATTTTGATGTAATACAAATAGTTTTCCGAGTACCCAGATTATTATTAAAATGTCAGTAAACATGATGAAAATTCTCTTTTGCAGATTTGAAACGTGAAGCCACAATATGCCACATGTTGAAACATCCTCATATTGTTGAATTGTTGGAAACATATTCATCTGAAGGCATGCTATATATGGTATTTGAGTTGTAAGTATCAAAAATTTAATTAACAGCATTCGATCCACAAATGCGAGAAAATTTATTGGTTTCAATCACTTATTGAGCCAACAAATTGATCAAAAATATATACATTCTTTCCGTTTTATGTATATTATTAAGTGTCTAAATACGAAAACTAGACTTATGTAATGTTTGTAATAAACTATACAGTTTTACAGCTTCTCTAATGTATAAAATAATGTAATAAAGTCGAATGTATTTTCAAGGAGAAATTCTAATAAACAATCATTTTCGTTTCGACAAAACTAGTGAGGAAAACCAGTTGCGAGGGAGGCAAAAATATTACATCATAGCAGTATTTTCAGTAAATTAAACAGATAAACAACGCCAGAACGAGTATATCGAGGATATCTGTTGTGTTTCGTCGAAAAGTTTCTCAATTTTCTCTTGTTTTTTACACCCACAAGTTAATAAATTTAATTTGCTAATGATTGATTTGATCACAAGATAAATTGACTTCTTTCATGTTTTAAAATACTCGGTGTTTAAAATAAATGTTGTCTGATTTAACATAAAACACCCGAAATCTATAAATTTTCTATTTCCACAAGAAAATTGTTTCGCTCCCAACGTTTTGTTAACACAAAATATATTGTAGGGTCTTGCATTCATTATTTAAGTTGTTTCTAAATGTTTCACCTTTTAATTCTTTCATATTTTCGTTTTTCAATGGAATGTTGTACGTGCTGAACGTTTTTCCGTCTATTAAAAGAACATTTTATTCGTTTTAACGGAAACGTAAAGGTATCTGTCTTTGATAATACTGCCTTCAAACGGATTGTTATTTCAATTGAATTAAATTGTACGAAATACATTTATAACCGGGGGTTGACACGTCGTACTTTGATTTAGTTTGAATTTCTTCCAATTAACACCGGTTCCTCTTCGACAAATTATCGATATCTCAAAGGGGGAGAAAGAATCCCAATCCATTCCCATAGAAATATTTAATCACATAGTATAAAATCGTACGAGAAACAAACGCAACAGTTAACACCGAAATTGCACTATACTCTATTCAGATAGGGAAGAAAAATCGTCCATCTTGAATTATGACGTTTTTCAAAATCATCCAATAATTTTACACATTTGCCACAATGCTCCACCTTCTAGCCTTACTTTCGACCAATAAAATTTAAAAAATTACATCACGTGCAAGCTGACTAATCATAACCTTTTTCTTCCCTAAATGAATAGACTTTAGATTTTCAAATTCAAATTTGATATAGAAAATCGTTTTAAATTTGAATTCGATCGCATTTTCCTATAAAAACAGTTTTAAAATTAGGTAAGGACGTTTTTATTATAAATTTCTGTGTGGATTTAAAAGCAATTTTATCGTGTTTACATGTAATGAGTGGAAAGCAATAAAGTGTTCCCAATAAAATGTTCATGTGTTTATAATAAATATCATTAAAAACAATTTTACTCACTTGTTAAGTTGTATATGTTTTATTAGACCAGATGGGTTTGTTTTATAATAAAAATTTCATTTCACCTCTTAAAATAGACTCCCTTTTTATCAATAAAGATATCCGCATAATAATAGTTTAAAATTGGTATTCAAGTATTGTTGAAACTAATTTTAAACTTAGTTAGCATATAAAGACTACTTGACTGGTTTACTTATTCGCTACTTGTAATATATTGATGGAACGAAAAGCGTCTTAAAACTGTACGTCGAAATTTCGTTGAACAAATCGATAACTCTTCAAAATAGGGCCGAACATGAAATTTAATTAAATTCGTATTTATTTTGTTTCAAGTATGGATGGATCTGATTTATGTTATGAAGTAGTTAGAAGGGCTGCAGCTGGTTTTGTGTACAGTGAAGCTGTTGCCAGGTAGAAAAATCTCTTTTAAACCATCTTGATGATGTGAAAATAGCTGAAATGATCTTATTTCCAGTCACTATATGCGTCAAATATTGGAAGCGATGCGATATTGCCACGAGAACGACATCATCCACAGGGACATAAAGCCCGAATGTATTCTATTAGCAACCAAAGAGAATTCGGCGCCCGTAAAACTAGGTGGTTTCGGTGTTGCTGTACAATTACCAGAAAGACATCCCATCAATATGGGTGGTAAGTGTTCAGTTTTTCATCAATTCAATGTACGTTTTAACTGGGTGACGTAAAAATGAGAAAATTTTTAATATACAGACAAATTGTTGACTGTTTAGTTGTGCGGTTTCGTGTCAGTTATTTTATAAATAGGAATACATCGGGTTCAATGTCGGGTTAAGGCCATGTGCATGTTTCCACACCATTTCCTGTATTTCCTTGTTGTTGATAATTTCCATAAAAAATCATTTTTGTTTTTGTTTTTGGCGCTCTTCTCTACTATATTGTTGTTGTGATGAAAAGTTGCGTCACCACAGTTAATTATAAATTTATAAATGAAAATTGTATTATCTTCCGAGCCCAGTAAATGTAATGAAGTTTGCTGGCTCGTATTTGTTTTTTTTTTTATAAAATTGCATTCCTATTATTGTAATATTACGAATTGGTGACAATTACTCGGCTCGGAATAATTGTTTTGTATATTGAGTTGTCTTCTCTTGTGAACATTCTATTCTTACATATACAATTACGTATTGTGTGTGTATATTATTATTGTGATATTGGTGACCTGCAGAATGCCTCGTATCTGAATACCGAAGCAACCTCAGTCCTCTGGGTAGGATGTATCTTAAGTCTGACAGAGCTGGTAAGCGATATCAACACCAGCGCTTTTTCATTTTTACTGCATCCGCATCCAATATATCAATGTTTTATCAATAAAATTTATTATTTTACAATTGTTTTTCTTGCAACAATTATAATTATTTTATCCGCTGACCGGAATTTTAATGCTAGCACAAAATATCATTCAATTCATATATACATATACAGGGTGATTCCGAATGACGTTTCGAAACGTTAAGGATATATAGAACACGTCAAAATGAGTCAAAAAGTTTAATAAACATTTGACGAAATCGGTACTCCTGAAGAATTGTTAACTGTCCAAATTTTTAACATGATTCTTCAGGGTTTTCCTATACAAATTATATGCTAATTGTTTAATTAACTCTTCAAACAAAAAACTAGCCTGATTTAACAATTTTAAAATTATTTTAACAATTTTTATTGAAAAAAAAATGTCAATAACATATTTTTAAGTATAAAAATGATTTTTTGATCAAGTCTCATACATTATTTTGCTTTTTCCTATTTTCCACGAAAATGGCTAGTCCAATCAAAAAAACTAAAGAGACAAAAAAGTTTTATTATAAAATTTCCTGTCAGAAAAAGCTTTTCTCGATGTACTTTAATAACCAAATAAAGAAGTTATGACCATCAAGAGTTTTTGTCACCCCGAAGAAGTGCATTTCTGGTATTCAGAATTTTTTCAAATTGTACACGTATTTAAGGTCTATTCATTTAGGGAAGAAAAAGGCTATGATCAGTTAGTTACCACGTGATTTAATTTTTTAAATTTTATTGGTCGAAACTTCGAAAGTAAGGTTAGAAGGTGGGGTATTGTGGCAAATGTATACAAGTATTGGATTATTTTGAAAAACGTCATAATTCAAGATGGACGATTTTTCTTCCCTGTCTGAATAGAGTATAGAGAATATTAAAAAACTTCCCTATAACAAATTTGGTAATTATATCTTTATTGATTTTCAAGAAATTCGAAAAAATAACTCTTTTTTTGAAGATTTTGACGGCTTATAACCCTTTAGGGGTACCGAATTCGCTGTATGTTTATTAGGTTTTTCGGCTTATTTTTGTGTCAACTATATGCCCTTAGCGTTTCCGAACGTTATTCTGAATCCCCTGTATATATAGAAACAATGAAAG
>SSSI01010258.1:0-21143 GCA_004796505.1 Oryzaephilus surinamensis
ACAAATGAAACGATAAATAAAATGTTTCACTATTCATTTTATTTATAGGGTACACTGCATTAAGTTAACGTCTGTAATGGAGCTTTTATCATTGAACGCATTTATCATGATGTGTTTTTTTCTACTTTTCTCTTAACTATTTTTTTTGTGTGTAAAATATTTAATTAATTTTAAACAATTCTATATTACACTTGGAACTATATATAGAGATAATCATTTTTTTTCAAGCTATACAAAAATTTTAATTAAAATCTCAACTTTCCCGAAAAACTCTTCTATTATATAGGTATATAATGCCAAAACGAAACATGATAATACAAAAACAGTGTTTTCTTTATATACTCTAATGAGCTGTAGAAAACTATAGAATAAAAAAAAAATACTGAATAAAAGTGAAAAAAATTCCATATTTTGTGCATTGATATGCCATCATCATATATAGATGAAAAGGAAAATAATAAAAAAAAGTAAGATGGCGCAAAAAAGGGCGTTGGTCGTTCTACCCTCCTACGTTCTTAAAAACGCTCGCCCCTCGTTTGGCGTTACCATGGAGATTCTTTTCCCGGCGCCGCGGCGCTCCAGGTGACGCTCTCTTGCTTCGCCATGACGTGCCACCCCAACACACAAACATACATATACATATACCCTTACATAAATGTCACGTGAACGTCAAAACTGTACAGAATTTAAAAAGGCATGAAATTTAAATTCAATCATAATTGGCTTCTTACATGTACACAAATTTTTTACTCCTGCAGTTGCATTTATTTTTTTTACCAAATGAAAAATTCTGTTAGTTTTAAATTAAATACTACTTAGTAAAAAATTGAATATGTGTTTTCTTTTTGTATTTTATATGTTTATACAAAGTAATTAAAAACTAAATTAAATTTATTTCAACAAAATTGAAACTCACCCTACAAGAAAATAAAAAATATATAAATCAATTTATTTGGAGTAAAAAGAAAAAGAAATTCGTTGGAGAGCCTCTCGGAAAACTGTTAAATACAGGATGCAGACGGGCTCATTATTAAACACAGTTGCAAATTGGTATTTCTTTTCATCGTAAATTGCTTCATTTAGTCGTACAGGTCTAATGAAACGCACAATACAAAGAGAAAACGCAAGAACGAGAAGAATATTCGGTGAGTGAGAGAAAAACAGTCTTTTTGGATATACCTATACAGAAGATTTAAGAAAGTATTTACCTTCCCCGTTACTAATTATGGATCTTTTCGTTTAATATATAAAAGGCAACTTGCTGTGAGAGGAATATTTTTTGATGAAAAACAAATTTGTTTCATATATAAAACTTTTTCCCCATTTTAATATCTAACATTCATATACTAAAGACTTAATTATTACAATCACTACATGTGGCCGTATATAATATTTTAAAATTTCATTTATTTCGACGAAAAAGAAAATTAATTTAGAATGTAAATAAAATTTACATGATTAGACTAGAGAGATGTATTTTCTTCTTCACTGTGGTCTGTTCAAACAAATTCAATTCCTATTTAATAACATCGACTTGGATGATAAAAGTTTGCACTGCTGAGTATATAAAATGGGATTTTCCAATTCTATCAAATTTTCTTAACGACAAACTATGTTTATTTCCTATTTCAATTTTACACAACTTTTACCATCCGAAAAAAAAAAATAAAATCTCCAATCATTCTATCATTAATGAACCAATTAATTGAAAACGATTTAATTAACATTTACCTGTGCAATAATCTGAAATTTGAATTTGTTTTAAAAGCAAAGCGACATTTTAATTGCATTACAATCTAATTGAAGTTTTAACCCTTTAATCTGAATTTCAGGAATTAGTTTTTTTTTCTTGTTTCAGCTGAGATTAATATTTAAAATTCAAGTCATTAAGAAAAATATTTTAGGAAAATTTATTGAATATTTTACTTGTCGCATATTTCAGTTAAACTGATTAATTATATATCCACCTTATTTTCGGTCGCATATTTCAATTTTCCCCATCATCTTTCGTGACTGAACTCTTTAATATATATACATATATATATATTTTCCACCCTTCAAAATGTCGACATTTTTCAATTTCATTCCAGCAACTACCCCTTTTTTTGGAGGGTTTCTTATTTACACAGCAAGCCACCCACCTATTTCCTTCTTTTGCCCACAATCATCTTATATATACTGAAAGTTAGTTGAACTTTTTTAATCAGCTCGAAGTTTAATTATGGAAAAGCGCCGTGAGTTTCGCTAAAAGAGAGAAAGAGAGACAAAGACGTCTACTACCCCTTGTTTCCTATACAGAATACGAAAAAAAAAAATTAAAATGTTTGCAGTTTTTCTCATATTATAAGCGCTTTATGGATTAACAATGTTTATAATGAACGAATTCTTTTTAAAAGCGATGGAATATCATTTTTGTGTACAGTTGGAACGGCGAATCTTGGAATCTAATATATAGTAAAGTACAACTTTTAATGATCGTTTAAAGCTCAATTAAAAATTGATTTCGATATCTTTATGAATTTTTATATAAATTTGATTAGTGCAGTCGTTTTTACTCAAGAATACATACAAATTGATTATTAAAAACAATTTTCTTTGACATTTTTTGAATTGTCTTTATTTTCAAAGTACAATTTTTCATTTAAAAAAAGCTATAAATTTAATACGGTCTTAGTTTCTATTTTGATTTACCATTAAATTTGATTAGTGCAGTCGTTTTTACTCAAGAATACATACAAATTGATTATTAAAAACAATTTTCTTTGACATTTTTTGAATTGTCTTTATTTTCAAAGTACAATTTTTCATTTAAAAAAAGCTATAAATTTAATACGGTCTTAGTTTCTATTTTGATTTACCATTATTTAATTACTATGTATACAATTATAATTCATCATGTGACGTTAAAAATATAAAAAGACTAGGTATTGTTTTAAAAGTTTTTGGTTAAAATCACATCAAAAACTTATAACAACTATTCTTTACACGAATATAAAACAGTTCTTAAACGATAAAACAAAACGTAAATTATCATCCATTGCACAGTAATTGAATCTCTTCATTAAATACAACTATAATCCGAGAGTTTAAAGACTTTAAACTTGAACAGCATCAACAAATTTCAAGTAATTAACATAATATAATAAACAATGTATGAGTATACTAGTATAATAGAACATGTATGTGTACATAGAAAATTGATTTTAAACTTAAATATTCATGGTATAGTTGTTTGGTTCAAAGTGTATGATGTGATATATGTTAATGGCACTCTTGTTGCATCGATAACGAACTAGTTAAACCAATTAGAAGTTGTAATTAGTGGTGTCGCAGCGCTTGTTGATTTCATTCATAGTGTAAATTTAGATACATAATACAAAGATACAAACTGACCCTGTTCGATTTTCCACAATCTATTAGATATTAAGTATTAAGGCGTTTTCATTCAAAATAAAGAAAAATATTTATAAGAATTAGTAAATAAGTGGAATTTAGTTAAAAAGCAACGCTATATAGCAAAGTTAAATGGTGTATATATACCGCAATCAAATGAGTTCCGCATTTGTATTCTCAATTTAACTTTACTCGTAATAGTAAAAGGGTTGTAATGGGTTTTGGGTTTCATCGATCGTCCTCACAACAGTTTTTGGGGGTTGGTGGCGGTGGACTGGACTTTTCGGCTGACGGCCTAGACGATTTTAATGCATACACAAACTTCTCTTTACAGCGATCAAACTTTATCGATAAGATTTATGCAATTTAAGCACGCAAATTTTCATAAATAAATAGATTTTTTGCTCAATATTTTAGTATATATGTGTGTGTGTGTGTTCGGTGATTGGTTCTAAAAATCGCCCTTTTTTTCTTTTACAATATAGGGGAGAAATGAAAAAATGCGTGCCATAGTATTTCGGGGGTGGGATTAACATAATAGGGGATTTCTTGGGGGTGAATAAATATAAGAGAGTGGGTGTGGTGTGCTGCGATGTTGATTAAAATTTTGCGTAAAAGAAAATTTACGTAATTGTCGTTTTATTCTTTTTTTGTGTGTCGTTTTGACAGCACCTTGAATGTATTATATATGGCCATCTGTCTAGAGAAATCAACCAATATATGGTAATAAATTAATAGTAAATGTCGTAAAAAGAAACAAGCAACAAGCCTAAACTTCCATTTTAGAAGTAATATGCAAAAAATTATATTTGCACATGGTGCAGGTGTATAAATTCAAGTACATATACACACTTATTATATTATATTATATATTGTACAAATGAAACTTTATTAGAAATTTTATACTGTATTTATGAAGCAGGTGATGCTGTATCATCCATTAAATATATATCTAATTTTTTTGCTTTAAAGATAAAAAGAAAATATAAGAGAAAAATTGTATGTTTTGAAAGAAGGGTGAACAGAATTATCGAGAAAAAAGTATATATATTTTAAGATAGGGTGGAATATTATAAGGGAGTCTCTAAGGGATGTCAATGACAGTATGTAGGGGAGATGCTGATGGTATCTGACAAGATATTTTTACCCCTTTTACTGCGTGTTTTAGAAATGTTGAATTTACAACAATCTTTTCGCGATAAATAAAAAAAAGTTATTGAAATTCACGCATATTATTATGTACAAAATATCACTAATACAGGTGATTGGCATTTAAATAAACCTACTATCTTTAGAATTTGATTATATTTAGATATTATATGACGCTTTTTATAAGAAAAAAAACTTCTTGAACATCTCAATATATAAAATGGGAAAATTTCGTTAGAGTTTTGCATTTTAATCGTTTTACTTATTACAATTTAATTCTACAATCAACGACGGCATGTCTCCATTCTACTACTATTTGTTTGTAATTTAGTGTTATATGCTTTTAGAGACTTTGATAGGAATTATTTGCATAAAATGGCCAAGGGAGGCGAATAATAAAGACTGCTTCAGTATAATAACAAAAATTAAACAGAATCCACTACATTTTATCTTTATTACAAAAGAAAAAACGAGGAAAATGTTAGTTCATTTGAATAATGATGTAGGTAGGAGTCACATTATTATATTTTTATATTAATTAATCCTTTTTGCACCTGTCTAATATAAGAGCTGATAAGCTCATTTTTGTTTATTTTTATATTATTATACTGGTTATATTTAATTCCTCTTCTTTTTTTCTGGTCTTAAATTGCCTCTTGAAATTAATTTGTTTGCAAAATAAAATTCCGTTTCTGCGGCTATATATACATATATGTATATAAATAAATGAAACAATAATTAAATCTGAAAATAATTGTATCTACTGTTTTAATTTAGAATTGAAATTTATTTTACCGCAACGTAAAATTTATATGTTAATGCTGTGTACAATAAATTTTAAAAACATTGAAAATGGCATTAAAATTACATTTTAAACTGTTTTCCTGTAAAAATGTTAAAAATATAATACGTTTAATTGCGTATACCTGTTTATGTATATATGATGATGTAAAATTGTCCGTTTAATTCGCTATACTTTTTATGTTTTTAAAGTCGAGTACTAAGTGATCGTCATTACAGAGTAATTTAACGATAATACACAATAGCGTTTCGCTCTCTTTAGACTAATCGAGCGCAAGTTTCAAGACAATTTCAAGATCCTGTTGTTAAACGTAATTTTCTTCTTCAACTTAATCACACTTTTCACTTATATATATATGCAAGAAAATGTAAATGAAAAGTAAAATAATCGATTTTTCATACAACACATATTGTGGGAAATATACGTATTAATTATACTTTTTTGCATATTCGAATCAAAATGCCATGAAAATATATACAAGGGAAATTCGTTATAATTATCTATAATATGTAATTTGCAACAGTTCGTTCCACTCTTGAACTTAAATAATAGATAAACTACCACTTAAATAGTTAGATTATTAAGTCTATTTAAAAGAAAATTATTTGTTAAATATCCAGACTACCCACTTTATTTTCAAAATGCATCTAAATTAGTTACACGCTATAAAATTTTATACATTTTTGCATCATATACATAAACTATAAACATTTAAATTCAATACTATCTACTTAACTTATCTCAAAAAAAAAAATCTTATGAGTTTGAAAATTTCTCAGTAATTCCTTAATTGCATATAGAGAAAGTATTAAGATTTGTTAAAACGCGCACAGGAAATATTTTTGGACATCCTTTAGTAAGTTTAGTTGCAAACCTCATGCACTTACTGAAAGTAGGGGAAGTGCATTGGGTAATCCTGCTGAAATTGTTGAGCTACTCACTTACAGAGGGCGCTACATCATTGCTGAGTGATTTTTATACTTTATGGAGTACGTTAGGGGATGATTTTGAACAACTGAATGAAATTATAAAAATTCTTATATAAATTTAAAAATTGTTTTATTTTATACTTTATAAGATTTTTAGTAAAAAAATACAATTATTTTGTATGTACATATATTTAGGAAAGGCAAATAGATAATGATTTTAAAAGTATAGAAATAATGATGTAAATCAGTAATATTTCATTGCCGTGCTTTGGAACATTAACAATGAAAAAGCACCCAACATTGCCACGAAGACAAGCATAAAAGAAGTTGTATGTGTGGCGGCAAACGTGCCACCAGCTGATAGATTTTCGTAATTGATCGGGGGTGGTTACACAAGACTGATTAGCACCCTGAAAATATCACTTAGGAAGAAAATGATTCCCTAGACTCATTTGATAAATGACTGACATCTTTCTTAGTGCGCGGAACAGTTACAGAGACACACAAGCGGCTTTTTCGGCGAATGGCAAACGGTGATGAAGATGCCAAAACAGCACATGCTATACAGGGTGTTATTTCTTTCAAATAATAAAATTAAAGTTCTTTAAATTTTTAAATGAAAAACTGTTAATAATTATTTTAATTGAAAATCTTTTTATTAAAATATTGTAGTGAGTTTATTTTTGAGTAAAATTTTTAGTTTATTTCTTTATTTTGAGATACTATTTTAAAATAACTCGTTATATTTTTACTAAAAAAGCTTTATTCGTTGTGAAGTGTAGACATAGTTTATAAATTTCCAACCATTTAAAAAATATTCCTAGTAAAATAATCTAATAACTTAAAATTAGTCAATGAAAAAAAATTCAAATTTCTAATACAACTTTATATTTATTCAAAAATCATCACACAGTCAAAATTCACCCTGTACAGAAAACTATAATATAATATTTTCGTTCACCGTGAAAGGAGAATAGCTTGTGTATCACTCTTATATGACTTGAACGGTGATTTTTTCTCTTGCACTAATTTCTCATCGTCTCTTCCTCTCTCTGTTGCTGCCATTTCAACATAATATAATATAATATATATGATATCGTTCTCCGCGTTTCTGCGACATGTCAAACTAATGATGCTCACTCATCGGTCCTGCCACCACCAGCAGCAGCAGCAGCCGCTGAATACATTTTAGAACATATTTATTAAATTTCTGAGAAATTAATTTTACAGAGTGTTTTTTTTTTCTCTTTTTTCGCTCACACGTTATTATAGATTGTGTATATAAAGAAGAATATGGTGTTGATGATTGTAGGCGCAATAAGAATGCGGAATAGAAGTAGAGGGCCTAGGCAGAGGCCTACACACGAGGAGAGCTGCGATGTTTGTTCCCCTTACACGAAACTAAGTAGACAGGGGAATATGTGGAGTATTGATCTATCTATACCAGAGAGGTTGGTATAAACCTTCCATTCTTTTTCCCTTCTATATGCTAAACGAACATTACTATACATATATAGAAGAGAAACTGCTAAAGCTGCATAATATAGATTATAATATGTAGGTAGAAAGCTTGCTGAGCTTTTTTACTACACAGGAATATAAAATGTTCGAATTTTTTTTTTGGTCTTCTTATTTCCAAACATATGAAATTTGTTGTTTAATTACTGAAAGGAAACTGATGTCTTTTATATAGACTTTGTTGTAAGCCAGTTATTTAATTAGATTTTAATATTCTCAATTAATTTCTTGTATAATAAAACTACTAACTAGATTCATAGTTATTAACTACAAGGAATATATAAATTTTTTTCACTACGTACAATTTATGTTCTCAAGGAATTGTTTTATGTGGTAATAAATGTTTTTAGTTAAGAGAATGCAAAGATCAACATTTATGGAGTTGAACGCTTGTTGAATACTAAAATCAATATTTATTTACAGTTAATTTTATATCAATATTTAATTAAAAACGCTGTGTTACCCTTACGATGGTGTGTTTAGTAAAGAATTATATTTAGTATAATATTTTTTAACGAAAAAAGAAAAACTTGCAACCATTTTCTTTTCCCCTTAGTTCTACCGCTCTTAGAAAACACTCACGGCATTTCGGACCAATTCCCTAGAAGGCATTTTAAGGACCTCATTAGGAGAATGCCCACAAATTGTGTTCATTATTTTACGATTACCATTATTAGAATGAATATTACTTGATAATCAAGAAAAATATACCTATACTTATATGTGTGTTTCTTTGCAGTTATTTTTCAAGTACGTCATATATTTAAATTAACAATGTATTTGACTAGTAATTAATAATAAAAATGAGACGGAATTCTTGTTGTTAAAATATATAATGTTGAATAATGTATCGAAGCGAGACAAATGTCATAAAAACACGAATGAGAAAAAGGGTTGTTGGTTAACATTATATAAAAATGTATTAATATGTGAGTGTTGTTGAAGAACCCTCTACGTGCCATCACACATATGTATGTATAATAATATAAATATATATATGACACTGCCAGACAATCTATACATTATATTAGCATATTATACATGTATAATATTATTGAATAACGTGCTACCAAACCTCTTAACGTCTACTATTGTAATAAATACATATATTTTATTATGATGTGACTGTGAATAAAGATCCCACTTTCAAATATATACCCATTCAGTATGATTAATTAATATTTGATATTTTCACATAGATATAAATTATAGATTATCTATACAATGTTTTCCTTTTCATGTTTTTGTTATACATTTTGATAGAATACTAATGGATTGTTTGGAAAAGAAATAAATGGATGAATGGAATAAATTTTTAAAAAATAAAACACTTGTTCTTATATAAAATTTATTCAAGTAATTTGTACATAATTATAAAATTTAATTAAATACTTAAATACACTCCCTAAGAATTAATTATACGTAAAAAGTTGATAATTAAAAGTAAGTGGGATTTTTCTATAACACCGCGCCTGATTTTTACAATATATTTATTAATAAAAAAGTACATATATTTACATTTATATATAAAAATATATTTGCATATTATCACAACTAGTAAATTTAAATTAAACTATATATAGTATGTATAGCTTCTGTGCTGGTATATGAGAGAAACAAAGAGAATAAAGATCGGTTTTTGTAACCAGTTTAGGATGTATGCAAATTATTTTGTTACCAAACGCGAAACTTGCTCTATTCAAGATTTTAATTCACATCTGCCTATAACACAATAACTACCCTAATACCGGAAACATTACAATTTAATTCTAAATATAATTTTCATTATACATATACTATATGCTATGTCGTTGTTTTCGCAATAAAACTTAAATATCATTTAATTAAGAATATCAAAACTAACTTTTTGTATCGTTAATTAGAAAAGTGGTTGATTAAATTTAAGATGATTTTTGTATAAAATTCATTGAGGGTGAAAAACAGTTTTAAAATAAGAAGAAGGTTTAAAAAGGGACTGTTTTAAATTACATTCTGTCAATGATTTTTCTTTCAAGCTGTGCATTAATTAAAAGCAATACAGTGTTTTTAACGTTTCAATTATTACACTTTAATAAACTTGCACAAAATCAACCAATTAGGAATGATTAATAGTTCCTATTGACTTTATAATTATTTCGTTAATAACAAGTTTATATAATAAGATCATTTTTTTTCTCTTTCTCTCTTTGATTGTAAAATAAAACCATGTACACATTTAGACATTAATATATGTAATTGTTATTACAAATTCTTAAATTATTTTTCAAATTAATTATGTATTCTTTTAAAATAATTGTTCAACAATAAAATATATATAAACTACTGTATGATAATTAAAAATAATATTATTGTTCTTTATGTCTTTCTACTGCATATAAATATATGACAAAATATTATATGTGAGAATATAAACAGTATAATAAATCATAAAGTTATTTCTAATTTATGCTAAACTGTTTTAAAAGTTATTTTGTGGGTAGATGTAGAAAATTTCTCTACCGGCAAGTTTATTACACATAGTGAGAGAGAATATTCACCCACCCCCAACAGATATCTTGTTGCAAATCACGTTAAATAATGATTTTTTTGTTCATAAGCTATATAAAATTAATTATACTGTTATTATAATTAATAATAGAATTATAAAAAATTATTAATTTTATTCAGCGAGTTTAATTTAATAGAATTCAACGAGTATTTTAATTAAATTTGATTACATTGTCAAAATTCAACCCGTATTATAATAGTTGGATGAATTTTTAAAAGTTTAGTTTGTCAATAAATTAAAAAGATAGTGTTGAAAACACGCAACCCTACTTAGTACTTAGACATTAATTCTTCGACATAATTTTGCGTGTTTTAAGAAAGTGTTATAGTTGATTGGTTGAAAATTTTTCAAAGAAAAACAAAAACCATTTTCCACAACACTGAAAATAGATTCAACAATATATATGTACATATATACATATAGATACACTTTTCTATAACGTACCTACATTTGCATATGATTCGTGGGAATATCTTGCACATGTCTTATATATAGTTCCATAACACGTAATAAATAAAATAAAAAATAATATTAATGCTATATACATACATAAAACACCCCATATATATTAGAAATATAAATATTTAAATTTGCTCCAACAGTGCATCAGGTATAAGAATTAGGGATTAGCAGGGAATTATTATTTAAAAGGGTTTACAATGGGGAAGGTGTCATCTAAAAGAATAATATTGGCCCCAAAAGAAAACCCTATCTATTCGAGACGGTCTGTTGAGTTTGTAGAATATAAATTGCCGTTTTGTTAAATGATAAATACGGGTTTGTAAATAGGTGTTGTTGACTTTCAACTTACATATATTATTGAGTGTTTAATGAAGAAAAAAAAAAACTATAAGTACTTGAGAGAAACTGTGTACAAAATTTATTGCACATTGAAATTAATTTCTTGAGCGTAAAAATAGTTTGCGCCTTAAGGGGTCACTAATGGTGCGAAAACTTTTCCTGTTTTATGTTAAATGAGTCAAAAATATTCTTTGTTACATAACATTTAATACTTTAAAAAAAAAAAACAACAAATTACATTACACGCACAAATCCATGAATGAGAAATTATGATGAACCGCAGGTGTATTATAAAACAATTTTTTTAAGGTCCTTTTCCGTGTTCCATTGTTACAGGTGCTTAAGGCAACGGTGGTCCCCAGCAACGAGAGAGGATTTATAATATTATATGACCTATACATACACATATAACAATATTTAAAAATTATAAAGCCGTTTTTCTCACGCAGGTGAGCCAAAAATTTGTTATATGATGGCATTTAATTTGAAGAGAGAACGCAATAGAATTATTTAAGCATTTGAAACTGGTCGCAGGTGTATGTATAGACAAATTCTTTTTTCTTATATTAAATTCCACTCTGGTTCAAAACTAATCGCACTCTTTGGTAAAAGATATTATCATCAAGTTTAATCACAGGTATCGACAAGTTGGGTCATTTACATATATAAACGTTTATCTTGATATCTTTTACCATTTCGATAATGGCTTTTAATGTAATTTCCATTTATTATTGATTATTGCCTAAAATTTGATGGATACAAATTAAGTTCTATTATAAAAAAAAATGTTGATAATTTTAATTTGTATACTTAATATTTTACCCCTTTACATATTATATATAACAACTAATCAGAATATCGTTAAACATGGCCTAAATGAATAAAAAACACTCGTTTCCATCATTGTGTTTAATATTTAAGAAGTAAAAGGAAAAAAAGGATCAAATATATACACATTGTTGTACATTATTAAAACTTGATATCCCAAGCAGGTTTAATAAAAGGAACGTACGAGTATATATACTATATATATATATATATGTATAAAACAAGCCTCTATGTGCGCTTTTTTACATTTTTCATTTTGTTCGAAGAGATTATTTTTTATACGCATGAGTTCACATAGGTATTGTTCTGTTTGTTTCCACCATCTTGGCTGAGAGATGTGTTTCCTGCACGCTCTCGCATCGATCCGGGGCCACCCTCTCACCCCCATAGCACATCACACAAAAATCCCACAACATATACGACTTTTGTACACATACATACAGTTTTTTTGAAAAAGAAAAGATCGACACATTCAAATTGGTGTACTGAAAAAAGCGTCATCCCATTTCGGAATATTATTAGTTAGCAATATGTCAATTAGCGGCTCATCTTAAAGGCTGGCAAATGTTTGTTTAGTACTCCTGTAAGTCAACATTCGGTTGTCGCGGAGAGAGAGAGTTTTCCTTGTCGTTTTCTTGGTAATAGCTATAGTATAGTAGAAAGAAAAGAGAACCCCTCCGTATGTATTGATTATATCCTTCCAGGGGGGACCCGCCGCCAGTTTTGTTTGTTTCAAACACACGACACGGTCTCTTCTTTATTATACGTCAACTGTAGTATATTTTATTACATATCTTGTATATTGCTATAAATATAGACTTGATGCAAATATATATGAATAATAAAATTTTTCCAATTTTTTCCCAAATACGATCGTAAAGTAACTCTATATTAAAATGATCGTATAAGTATATGAAAAGAAAATGAATTTTTCTTTATGATGATTTTTTCATGTGTGATTTTTATTATAACATGAAAATACTTAACAATTTTTATTGTAACGAAAACGTGTAGCTTCAGAGAATAGCCAAAAATTGATTTTATTTGAATTTTCCACGCTACTAACTACTACCTAACATTTACATTTTCAAGAATTTCCCGTAAATTCATACATGATGCACACACCCACACATATATACATATATATAGTGTAAAAGTTTATGGATCTCGAACTTTAAAAGTGTGCACGGTGAGTGATTTCAGTTGATGTGATGGGAGCGGTTGATGTGTACGAAAAACTGGGGTGGTTCTTTCGACCCATCTATTGTGGGTGGCTGCTTTTCTCCTTCTAGACGTCACCCGCAGACTTTATGTGGCTCTTGCTTCACTTTTAATACAATATATATATAGTACATCTCCCCTGCGACCAGGCCAAATGTGAAAAGGAAACGTTAACCCGAAAAAGAAGTAAATCTTTCTATATATTTATGTATGTATTATGAATGTGTGTGTGTGTGTGACTTGAATGTATTGTGGCAGTTATTGGATAAGGCACACGCCGTACCAACCCCTTATATATTATTGATTCACATGTTGTTTTTGCTTATACACGAAATAGTCAATTTAGGAAAATTATCATAATAAAATATCATTTATATTTTTTTCGGCAATTTTTTTTTTCAGCTTCTTATCAGCACGTACACATTCACCATATTATAATGTCTATAGTTCACCCCCTCACACACAGAATTTTCAGAAATTTGTGTGTGTATATTTAAGTTAAATGGAAAACTTGTCCCTATCTTTTATGCATCTTCAATCATATTGCTAGCAAATGGAACTTGTTAACCGTCCTTTTCAGTTTTATTATACAATATATTTTCATGAATACGACGATGTCAAATATGAGGCCATTTTGCACACAACAAACAAAACCATTTACAAAGGAAATTGATATTTTCTTGTGTCTTTGATGTCTTTTTTTCTTTCACAAATATTGTTAGATTGTTTGAGTTTGCTGAAAAATAGTTTAAAAAAAGCCACTCCTACGCCATAAATATTTAATTGTCTATTTTGTCAATTTTTTAATTAAAAAATTGTTAGAAAATTTCCCAGTTAAGTGAAGCTGAAACATTTCAGGATGTAAAAAGTGTTCAATTAACCATTTTTGTTATTCAGACAGAAAATGATAAGAGAAGTAAAAAAAACTCTTTCAAAACACACCACAGAGAGAGTGTCGTCGCGTCGTTGTTCTCTTCTTTTAGCGATTTGCCACCTGTTGAAATAGTAATTAATTTAATTTACGAGATCACGAAGCGAGCGTGCGCCACCCAGAATATAAGTCGAACCTCTTTTCGCTAATAGCAAGAGGAGCACCCACGCCGTCTTAATGAGCCAGTAATAAAGTAATCTGTGTTCTGCTCTGAGGCGCACTCTTGATGGCCAAATCGAATTATACATTAAATTATTACAATATTGTGGCCACAATTCCATCATCATCATCATCATCATCATCTTACACCTTGAAGGTAGTAAATATTTTTTGGGATTTTTCAATTTCACATCAAAGAAAGCGCACATATTTACTTAGATGGGGGTGGTGGCGGTGGTGTAGTGGTGGTGTATGTGTGTGTGTGAGTGTACCGCGGCAATAAGTCTCTTTCCATTCTAGGAAAAAAAAAACTGAAACGAGTAGAAATATATAAAGTATACGGGAATAGGGAGAATGTATGAGGAATTATTCCCGAATCAGCTCTGGGAAAAAGGGAGGCTTAAAGGACGAAAGAAGGGGGGCGGCTGTAGCAGCGTGCATACACAAATCACCAGAGAAAATATATTATAATAAAATGAGATGTTGTACTAAAGTCCACACACACTTTTACATACACACACAAAACATGCGCTTTCTCCCAATTTCTATTCTCCCGTTTTTACCTGCTGCTTGTTACATTCGCTCTGCTTTTGCAAAAAAAAAAAGAAAAAACGTAGCGTACACCATACATATATATACATCTCTTGAAATATACGTGGCATTATAATTTAAAATTTAATACTTTCTGATTTGCAAGCAATTTTCTAAAACTTTTTACTCCATACAAAAGCAAACTTATTATACTTTTAACTTTTTTTTCTCTTTTCTAAGATGTAACACGATGTATGCTTTTGGCAAATAATAAAACTGTTTTTTCGGGATAAATACATAAGTATGTGTGTGTGTGGTTCAGACAGATTGTTAAACGGAATCCAATTTATTCGATTCAAAAAGATAAAATAAGAAAAAAATTTGATGCAGATGTATGTACAATTCGATTAAGAGTGAAGCAAAAACGTATATAAGTATTCGTATAAGAAAAGCGTTCCAGTTTCTGAAAGGCTTACATATTGAAAACACGTTAGTGTTCAGCATACTGAACAGTATAAAAGTAACACACACACATACACACACTGACAGAATAGAGCCAGAAAGAAAGAAAAAGAGGCTCTCTCTCCCTATTCTCCAAATCCAGTGAGATTGAAGACATAGCAGCGGGCTATACACAGAGAATGAGACACGTATATAGCGAAAAACAAATTTAATCACGAAGACATTTCCATCAATCCATCTTATTTTTTTTTCTCTTCTTCTGTGCTTCTCTATATATATACTTTTCTATCTGGTTCACTCCCCTGATGGCTTTCTTTGCCATTTTCCGTCGTGTGAGCGCACCAAAACCCCGGTGGTGCACATCCATCTCTCATCCCCCTCACGGACGCCACAGACGCGCTACTTTTGGAGGGTTGGTATGTGTGGGGGTTGACGGGTGTGGATATTGCAGGGTGCGCTAGGGCGTCACATGTGCTAACCGGCGACTGCCATTATATATTTTCAAACTATATATACGTACATATATATGTATATACACAAATGGAGAGCTCATTTTCTATGTAAGAAAACGTAAAATTTTCTGCACACAAAACAACCAGAAGAAAAAAAACCATGACAATCAATTTATATTGTATATAGCTTAAGAATAAGAATATAGCGTCATCCAGGTTTTCTACGTAAATTAATAACTCTACGACGTATTCCCTTATATATAAAAATAAAAACGTAAAAGTTTTAGTGAGCAAGCAGCTCATAATTTATATATTTTTCAGGCATTATTACCCGCGGACATTAGCGCTTTCTCGCTGATTTTCTTCGTTTTTTTTTTTGTCTTTTGCCTGAAATTTTTATAGCAGTCTTCATATCCATATCATAATATTGGGTGCACGATATTAATGAAATGGAAGGAAATGGTTTTAGTTGTGTTTTCGTAAAAGACATGCAACTTTTTCAAGGAATTTCAGACACAGTTGTACTTCAACACAGAAAAAAATTAAGTAATTAGAAAATTTGATACAATTATTTTTGTCAACTATGTGCATCGTTTATTTCCTTCTATAAACTGTGTTATTATTATAAAAAAAAGCTCTTCCAATCTCTAATTGAAATAATTACATCTAAATGCTTAATTTATGTATTAAGGGACATTATATTATATAATATATATAATATTTAATGAAAACTTGGGGAACTGGTAATAACCTTAACAAGACTCATTTGTGTGCATAATTGTATTATAATTATTAACAAGGAGCCATAATGGAAGGGCGCGGTAAGTAACCGGAAGTGCAATGCTCCACTGACCGACTTAATTAGTGATCGGGAGGAGCGTTAAAATTAGGGGAATGAATGTCAAGGTGAAGAACACAAAGTGGGGAATTAAAATTCTTCAACTAATGAGAAATTCAGTAGGCGGGTGTAATAATATATATTTCAGTTTGTGAATTTTTAGAAAATTCATTTTTCAGCAGCAAAAGGAAAAAAAAACCGTTTTGCTCCTTATTTTCTGTTTTGAATGTTATGAAATTTGCATAACAGACTTGTGGAAAGATAGGTCAAGGATTTGCATTTTGATGGTTCGTTAAAAGTCTTAAGAGAGTTGTATATTTATACAAAGAACGCATGTATAATGTTCGCATAAAGAAGAGATAATCGTTACAATTAGAGATAAAAAAATGAAAGCTTTTACACACACATACACACTAAGCACAGAAGAAGATTTAAGAAGATTCCGTTCCCAACGCTTTTAATTGAACAAAACAATAAAACTGTTTTATTTTCAAGTATTACATGCAACTGAAAACTAACTCTGTGTTTGTTATTATTATTATCAGACACATAATTTATAATTTTAACGTTGAAATTTTTACACATAAATCAAATTATATAGATGTCCACTAATGAAATATTATTAAAGTATTATTCATGTTGTTATGATACAATATCGTTTAATATTCTGCATAATATATAAAACTTTTTAAAATACTATGTTTATTACATATACATGAATAATTTATGATTTTAATCGTAAAACTATTTACACGTTTTCAGGTGCAAATAAAACACGAAGAAAAACTTCTGTATAAACACTTTTCTTATAAGTATAAAAAATAAAATACGTGAAAACGCTAAAATTTATTAATCACTAAACTTGCGAACTTTTCACTACCCTCATTGAAAAGCAACTGTGTGGCTGAAAAAAAAAAACATAGCACATATAGATAGGACACAGTACCAAAAGTTATTCTTTCGGCAAATCTTGTCAGTCACACCTAAAACCCTTCTCTATTATTTATTTATACAAATAATATGCATATGCATTTGGTAGCATTAGAAAAATTAAATTGAATACACACAACCCATCCATATTTTGCATATAATTTTCGGTCTTCTCATATATAATGTGTGTATGGGAAAATATTACATAACAGCTTCAAAGACTGATTAATATGCAAATCGATTCAAACAGAGAGAACGACAAAGAGTTGGAAAAAAAGCGGCCCATAAGAAATGTGTCTCTACCCTTTTATACGTAGTTAAAAAAGACAAGAGAGCAGGTGACAAAACACCCCACAGGCAAAGAACAAAACTTTCATAAGACATTACACTATATATGTTGTAAGAGCGTAGAGTATAGTAATTATAACTGCGTGTATTCCTTTATTATTATTACATTTTAGCATTATAGTTAATTCAATTTGCATAATGCAGGTAAACTTTGTTTTGTTACAATAGTTGGTATTGTTTCCTTGTTTCGTTCATTGCCACTGTGTTATCCCCGTGACTAATCTGCATATGGCTGTTTTTTTAAACCCTCTCTCCTGATATACTTTTCACCATATATAGGTGACAACTAACCGTTTTAAGACCGTTACATGTAGCTATATTGTTACTAATTAAAACAATACTATATATATATATATATATATATAGTATATATAATATATATATATATATATATATATATATATGTCTATATTTAGATTTGTTTCCAGCACGATCAAAATTATAAAATAATAAAAGTACTTACGTATATATTTGTTATGTCATTTGAATAATGGTATCTGTTGTTATGGTTTTTAAGTTTTTAATTAAAAACAATTATTTTCATAATTAAAAACAGTTTCATTAATTATATTTTTTGAATTTTAAATTCACTCTCTTTCGATGTAATAATTTTTAGATTTTTTTTTTAAATGAAACAATAACATGGTGTATTCAAATCAAACATCAATTAAATGTTGTGATTTTTGAGAAAAATTAATGAAAACTTCCTCTGGAAATTTGTTCAGAGACACACCTGACAACTGAAACTTGAAATTAATTAAGCGATTTATGTGTCACAATAACAATAAACTTAACTATTATTGTGACATTTAGATAATATCGATAATAATTTTTCTTATTTTTTTATAACATATAATTAAGATAGAATAATTATAAAATTATATAAACATTTGCATTGTAATGATGAAAAACTAATTAATTAAAAGTTCTTTTTTTATTCTAGTAAAATAATTATATTATTTATATGTATAAATAATAATTACTAACGTATAACTGACGATGTTTATAAAAAATGTCCATTTTGAAATAATTAATTTAAACGTACAATTTTCTTTTGATTTATTTTATGTAAATTATATTAAATAGGCACAATTTTATACAGAATGAAAAAAAAATGGGTTGGAATTATCTTAATAACACAAACCAACCATAATTAACCATCTAGTTTAATATTCTTTTTGTATTTATTATTATTATTAGAAATAAACGTGTATAAGTAAATTTATAAATGCAAATAGTAATCATTATATCATACAATTTGTTAAGGGCAATTAATAATGCATATATATATATAAAATATAATAATTTTTTTATTCATCTTGTTGAGTAAAAAAAAACCAGTTTCTTGAATAAATCTTAAACACTACTATACTTTGAAAATAATATAACATTAAATTAAATTTCATTTATGTATGAAAAATTCTTTTACTGTCATATCCATATACGAGAAAGGCGATTGTATAAATTTTAATTTAGTTTTACGACACAAACGTATATAAACGTACACATGTACGGCTTTTATTATACATATATACGTATTATATATAGTAGAAGCTTATTACATTTGGCTCGGTGAAAGAATATATAAGGCCATTTTTATCATCACACCAAACAACCACAACGGAGCATTTAGTTTCTTTTCAACTATAAAACTAAGTTGGTATTATATAACGTTGAAAATTACAATTTACAGCCAACCTGTATATGTATATATTTTGTGAAACAAATTGAAATTTTAATAATGTAAATATTTTCACCCTAGAAAGATTATTACGTCTATTTCAGGAAACATTCGTGTATTTTTCACCTGCTATTCAAATTTTTTGGCTTTTGAATATTATTTATTAAATATTATGTTCGCGCTTGTTGGTTTAATTAATTTTTTCTAAAAAAACTAATAATATTCTCTCTTTTATATTTGTTTACAATAATGTTATGGTTTCAGTTTTTTCTCTTCAGATATAATTAAAGTAAGACCATATATGTATATATGTACATATGGAAACCCCTTTAACATTACCCATATGTTCAGGTCAATAATAAAAATACAGAAAAAAATCATTCATACATCTGTTTATATAAAACTAAAAACGGTGAATACTCATTTAATGTTTTAATATAATAAAAATTAAATATCATACATCTGGTTTCGATTGTCTTTCGACAAAATTGATCATTATGAACCTAAAAGTATTATTATCGACAATAATTATACAATTTTCCCGATATTGTATATTAAACAGGATGTATAACGTTAACACGATATACGTAATTATGATGGTATATATTACAATAAATAACAATAATCATGAAAAACGAACATGTTACTGTGGGTGTATTATTTTCAAAACAATTATTATAGTTTCGTGCTAATTTTTTTCCATATTTAAATGCAAAAATACATTGTTCTCAACAATTTGAATAAGTTTTAAAAAAGCAAATTATACCCACAATTATTTGTGAGCTTTTAAATGTATACATATTATATGTGTATTTTTTGGTGTTAAGCGCCACGACGCCATTATATAACAACACGACACTTGGACGCGTAGTGACGCATTGCACACGCACACAAATGGCGTTTAATGTTACCCCTGAAATCGATTTCAGTTTGAGTTTTTCAGGGGTGGGGTGTCAGTTTTTACTATTTTCACATAGGTGGCACACTGTTTCCTGTTTCCATGCATTTTCCTCAAAACTTTTCTTTTTATTTGAATTTCATTTATTTTATACGTTATTTTTTAACAAATTTTAAACGTTCCTTATAAAATACTATACAATCGATTGTTTTGTTTGTATCGATTTATTTGCAATTATGAAAACACGTTTTGTTTATAAATAGCTGTTTGAAAATTAGTGTTTTGCCATTTAAATAAATTCCAGTGTCCATTAAATGTAAATGTATATAGAAATACACATAAAATGTTAAAATTGTATGGTTGCTGAAAAAAAAGCAAACACTAACCAGAAAATTGTAAAGGTTTTCTCCTTAATTCATGAAGTTATTTATGCTGATTAACTTTGACATAAACATAAAATAGCAATAGTAATTGTAATCTTGTAAATAAACCATAAATATTTCTATTTAATAGACAAAATAAAAAATGATTATTTCCCTATTTGAATGTGTGTTTTCTTTACAAACTCTCACATTTATATACAAATAGAAGAAATAAGAAAACACGTGCACGTCGATTTGATCACTTTAAAATGTTAAACTGTATGGTGTATTCACCGCAGGAGACATTTCGAATAAAATAACAAATATAAAGACTTTTCTTCGTTATTTCATCTCGTTTTTCC
>SSSI01010261.1:0-14976 GCA_004796505.1 Oryzaephilus surinamensis
TTTAATTCGTTGCAAGCATACGTGTATTTTACGTATTACAATATACAAATAGGCGTAAATAAGGTATATTCAAAACCACAAAAATCACTAAAATATAAACCGTATAAAAAATTCGTATATTACACAAGTAATTTTGTCATTTTGTGTAAATAGCGTATAACACAAACGTATAATAAACGTATCATATAATAAACGTAGATAATATTCGTGTAATAATTATACTAAAACGTATTTTATACTAACCATACGTAGTATAAACGTTTATTAAATGAACGTGTGTTACTTGGGTATAAAAGCTTCATGCTTAACCACAAAAATAGTTTATTTGTGCTTTCAGTAACAAGAATTCCATCGTGTTATATTTTTTTCAAAACAATTTCATAAAGAGTTCATCAGTTCACCATTTGCCGCAGGCCCTTTTCATTACGAATTGTATAATATTTTGAAATATGTTTGAATTCAGCAAAACTTGTAATATATAATGCATAATCATAAAACAAAATAGTTAACATAAATTTAATTAATCCAAAAATTACCCGCTTCAATATAATATTATTCAACAATTTCTTTGATTAATTATAATAATAATTATACCTATTTACTAGATATAGAAGTTTCAAATTGCATAGTAAAATAGATAATTTATAATATATGACCAAAACTGTTATAATTAAACCGATAGTTAATACAAATTAAATATAGATTTGTTTGAAATTGCAAAGCCATATATTTGTTAACAAAACTTTTAATTAACGTATTTGCTAATTAATAAAAATCAAAACCAGCCTTCGATCGAGATATCAATTTTTCTTTTAAAAGCAAACCGTGAAAAACTGAAACTCATATTTCGGTCCACATACACATATTGCAGTCCATCATATGTGCAAAAGCCCAACATGGCGTTCATTTATCACGTAAATCTCTTTTGTATTTCATTGTACGACATTGAGAATCATAAAGAAATTCGCATTTGAGGGCCTTAACCTTAATATAAAGTGTAGCTATACACATAAACAACTTAAAACTGTCTGCAACGTTGTATTTTCCAGCCCATATCTGTCTTATTTATGGCATCGTGTATTTGAACTTTCGGTATATTTACGTTTTTCAAATCTACAGCCCTTTTTCCATTCGTTGTACGTTATTATGCACTTTGTTACAGATTTTCATAGTGGAAAACTATTAAATATTTAACGACCACACAATATTGTACAATATCGCTAAATGAAAATCTGTTTTTATCGTCTATTCGATAACAAACTTTGATATTTTTAATAATATAATAAACTCCCGCTTATAAATAGATTTTCCGATGTAAATATTTAAACTGAAGCCTGAAAAAACGGTCAATAATAGTCGACTTTGTTGTTTTTCCCGCAATTTTTCATATATTCAAATATTTAGCGTATAAGAAGTTTAGGTGAAATATTTATTTTGATGGGGTCATGTTTCAACAGCGATATTAATTTTCCAAAACGAACGCGGATTTAATGAAATTTATGATAGGGTCATAAATTTTATCGAATTGTTAATTTTATCGAAAAATTACAACAAATGGCATTATATGTAAAAAGTAACGTGTAAGACTGATGTCATTTTGTGTACAGATTGAATGGAACATTAATTTTCGTGTGTGCATGATGTGCTGATAAAATTAATTAACATCGGGGGGTGTAAACATGAAGAAAAACATTCATACACACGTATTCAATATAACGTTCAACATTTTCGGCTTGACTAAAGTGAACTAATCCAAGATTGTAGATAAAAGCCAGAGTTCTATATACACAATAGATCAGACATTACCGATTTATGTTGTCTGACATAATATTTCCATTAAATTAAATTAGATAAGACCTGTACAAACAGCCCTTCAGCCATTTTGTGTATAAAATGTGAAAAAATGGTGGTTGGTGTGGAAACCAATAAATTTCAATAAAACGCCTTTTTATAGAATCTTTCACCCAATCTACGAATATTTTATTATCATCATCTATTATTTAATAACAGAAAATGGTTTTTGGAACGTTTCACCCCTTCCACTCTCGAACTACCACCGCAAAATAGAAGACATAACAGCATATTTGTCTGGCAAATGTCAAGACAAGGTAAAAAATGCAAAATGACAAGTTCTCAACGTTTGTGACACATGGAAATGTAGTTTTTTTTTATTGCGCTTGTTTTTACCCCCATTCTGAAAATATCTTATTTTCCTCGACTTACTTAAATGACGAGAATATTTTCTCTGTGTGCTAGAAAGGCAATATTCCAACATATGATATATTGCACCATCATGCTAAATCCAGTTATAAAAAAAAAACTGGGACTCTGCGTTGAATAAAATGTGCACAATTGCAACAGATTTACAGAAAGGTTTTAAACAAATCCAAATTCCACAATTACATACCATTTTATGGCTGCAAGTTACATTTTTCATTAAATTAATGTAGAATTGTATAAACAATAAAATAATTAAAACAATATTATTATTCGAAATACAATTATATATCAAGATATTTTATTTTTGTGTAAAAAATAAATAACCGTTGTGTTTTTTGGTTTCAGTTGCATACGTAAACCTGGGAGCGGCGCTAATTTCGGCTGGCAGATGCCAGGAGGCAGTTGCCGTCCTCCGACAAGGTTCACGGCTCGATGGCACCGGCCTGAAGGACCGTCGTGAACACGAAACGGCCAAAGTGTCGGCACTTCTTCAATTGGGGGCCCTCTATTCGGATCAGGGCCGTTTGCAGCGCGCATTAGCCACCTACAGGGAGGCGGCCCATTCATTACCCGACCACTATCCGCCTCAGGTAATCCATCTAATATATCTAGCGCCGTGTTGCACGTTTACCGTAAATTGATGTCTTCGGCTATCCGCAATCGGTTACAAATTCTGCTCCGAAGAGTTCAACACAAGATGACTGACGAAATTCGTCATATTTTGCATTGAAAATGATGGTCTTTTGACCCCCCGACAAATGCTAATGCTCCGAGGCCATCTGTTTGCTACCAACAGATGAGCCCTAACAAATGGCCACATCTTGTCCTCTCTTAGCGTTCACTTGAAATGTAATTACCATTATTGCTTGCCTTTAATTGAATTTGTTTGGCATGAAAATGCCATTTTCGACAGAGTGAGGGGCCTTGTTGCGCCAATATTTAGTCTACCATTTGAATTTAACGAAATACGTATGGATATAATTGTGCGATAATTAAACACAGAATTTATACTAAAATGAAAGTTTTATCGTCCATTGAAAATACAAGTAGAGACCATTATTTCTAATATTAGCCGCAATTTTACCGGATCGTTTGAAACATCTGTTTGCTTTAAAAATTTCAACGGTAACTTTCATAGTTTTACTAGTATAGTGCTAATTGTAAAAGTGCTAGGTGATGAAACACAATTGGTTTGGAAAACGAAACGAAAACACAGTTTTCGTGTACCATCAGCTGCTGTCAACTGAAATAACACACCAAGTCAAGTTTCTATAACTTTATTGCTTTTAAAGAACCTACATTTATATATTTGTATGTTTTTGTTTTTTCATTTATCGAGTGTTTAAGTGCTACAGTCGTTTTACGTCTTTCTTCAAACACGTATTGTTATTTCTTGCGATTGTTGTTTATAATAAAAGAACGATTTTCAGATAAGTTTATTTTGTTATAATTTATTACTGCTGAAAAGTTTACACAAGCTTAAAAATATATATTTTATCTAAACATTTTGAATCTTGCTTTGTTCAATGATTTTATAAAAGTCAAATACTGGTGGTATAGTTTGAAAAGTTTTTCGATAACCAAGTAGTTTGTGTCATTTAAAATTGACACCACTAATTATTATTCTTCACAAACTACGTTTTTGTCGAACTAGTCTAAGCTTATTTTTTCCCATCTTAATGTACGCTTTTCTCTCTCTCGGTCTGCATGTTATTAGATTTTCTTAAAGCTATTTAAACTTTATTTACTTAGTGTCAGCAGTAAAAGCAAATTTCAACAAACTTTTCACTATGTACATGGCACTTAGTAGCCCCACTAATATTTGCCTAAATGGTAATTAAATACTGATGGGGTGGCGGCGAGCACATACATATACTCATCCAATTTGTCAAGAAATACATATTTATAATTCCACCCCCGCTAGAAATTGAACCGCCAAATATATGTTTCATCAAAAAAGTTTGTAAATTTTCCAAAATTAATTTCATTTAATTAACAACTCACTAAAAAATAAACCATACACCATCCTGTGTAACCAAATATTCTTAATAAGGGCACACGTGTAACGTAAAATAATCACAACATTCTGACTTTTAGGGTCGAAATTACGGTTTTAGGGAACTAATTAGTAAAGTTTTGCGACCATGGCAACAGCAGGATGTTTTGTTCTACAATTTTAATATAATATTATATGAACACGGTGAAAAATCCAACATAATGGTAAATAGAGAAATGTACAGTGCGCTTTTTGGGCAGAAATATAATAAAAATGTTACTATTTTAGAGACAATCTCTGACTGACTTCATTGTGTAAAAGCTTGATGTACACTATTTTGTTGTTGTGTGTTTTGGGCGATGATTTATTACATAACGGGCCGAATTTCCTTTTGTTTCAGAGCGTGTTCAACGTGTTGGGCGAAACACTTGCCCGTCTGCAGCAAGATGAGGAGGCTGAAAGGTGGTATCAGGCGGCACTAACCGCCCAACCAGATCACGTGCCAGCTCACATCACTTACGGCAAACTTTTAGCGAAAAACGTAATGTATTTCGATTTATTTCTTAATAAATAATTTCATTTTATATGTAATCCTGTGCTACACACCCTTTTAGCATAATATTTACCCCTGGCATTATTTTTTACCCGTTTATTATAAAAAATGGTTCAACAGTGAGTCAGTAAAAAAATATTCCTTTAAATATGGACGGTGAAAGTGCATTACACCATTATTATTTGTAGTGAAAAGCTTTTTGTAGTACATTTTTCTCATTTTTAATAAACACAATGAAAAACGAGGAAACGGTTCTAATGTACTACGGACAATAACAAAAAAAAAATGTAATATCGAAGTGCTTTAGAAAGATCAATACAATTTTATTGTTGGAAATTTTACTTCTTGTATTCTATTGTTATGCTAGAGAGTTAATACTTTAATTCATCACTATGAACATTTTCACTCTGCTTTAGAATAATCTACTTTAAATTATCGTATATACCTTTTCCACCTAAACATTTAACCCCCGGAAAACCAAAAACGATGTTGTGTACGTTTATGTGTGTGTGTATGTGTGCGGGTTGGAAAACTCTTGTGAAACAATCTCCATTTAATTAAGAGCATCTGTTGTAGACGATATATATCGGTAGAGGACAAAATGAAATCTTCCAAAATGGCTTAAATGAAATTGTTAATCACATTTGTAATGTGTGACCGTTTCTTTAACGAAACTTGACCTCTTCCCATAAAATGGAAATCTTGAATTATCAGTTTTTGCTAACGATAGTCCATCGGGAACACTAAATCACATACACATTACAGATTTGTAAGGAATACGAATAAATAATCCCCAACAATTAAATTTGGGAACGGTTTTTATTTAGAAATTGATAAATTATAATTAAGTGTGTGCTTTTTCGAGCACATTTGCACACATTTTGTTGTTGTGAAATAAATCTTCATTTAAACATTTATTATATATCACCGCAAAGCAATAAGAAAATTTATTGGTTTAATGTAATGAAAAAATATTAGCAAAACTTCAACTTATTCCCAGAATATTACCAGAAACATTAAATGGGGGAATGAAAATAAGCTCATATAACGGCCATTTAGAAGATTAAAAGCATATAATGATTGTACAATATCAAAAATTGAACAAATATTTATCCAATTTAAAATTTCTGCCAGTTTTTGATCTTTTTCATGTTATTATTATGAAGTTTTCATTTAAACATTTTCTGTTATATTAAATATTTCATATTCTATTGACATTTTATATTAAAATGAATATTTAATTTTTTTCCAATGTAAAATTTCTCAACTGTATAATAAATGATTGATCGAATTTTTACTACTAATTTATCCAAAAAAAAAAAAAAAAAAAAAAATGTAAAAAAAGATAAAACGAAAAAGATGAGGAATAATTAATTTTTTCCACTTATTGACACAAGAACTGACATGGAAGCTTTTCACTTAACAACAAAACTCAAAGTGCAAATATAATTTGTTACCAATGTGACACATTTCCAACTAGTGCACACATTTTCCCCATATTTTTTTTTTTAATTCCGGGTCCACCACATTTTTAATGAAATGTAAACCTTAGAAAAAATGTTCATACAACCAGTACAGCTGAATTTTTACTCAATTTTGTGTGTGTGCATTTCAGGTGAGCCGTTCAGCTGAAGCTGAACAGTGGTTTCGGAAGGCGCAAAGATTGGCCCCCAAGGATCCCAGCGTCTACCATCATTATGGTTAGTAAATTGAACTTTTCTAATTAAATTACCCCACACGCCGAGCAACGAGGGCGCGTGTGAATTATTTTACGCTTATATTCAACCAAATACTATATAAAAGTAGACAATAAACTTAAATGGATGTATTATGATATGCCATCAACTTGAAAACACCATTATAATATATTTTCTAATATTGCTGGGAGTGTTTAGTTTATTATTAATCCTTTTAAGCTTTTGTCACATAAAATTCATAACATAAAACGTTAGCAATTTAATACAATTTTCTAAGACAATACCCCAATATATACACCACTCCCCTATATGTGTATATAACTGTGGGGGCCTTAAGTAAATTAATATAGCCCTATAAAAATATTAAAAGTAAACATATTTTGTTGTATATATACAGTTTTCTCATTATTTAAATGGAAATTAGTGCAAATATACGTAATATTGATTCAATCCTATATAAATAATGGAATTAATATTTGTCCAAAAATTAATTCAACATAAAACGGTATTTCAGAAATTTTCAGTCATTTTTACGAAAAAAATGAATCGCATAATAAATCTTAAAATGTTGCCAAAGAACAGTATGATGGAGGGCGGGGGCGGTCGTTATTCTGTGGCTTAAGAAGACGATTTGCTTGTGCTGGTTGTGGAATAAGGTGAAAGCTTTTGTTAAAGTACCATCGTGTGTCTGCATCATACATACAGAAGGAGTAGTATGGGGGCCTTTGGTATATAGAATGTGCCGCAACAGCTCTTTTTTGCCTGTTATAGTCGGCCGCCGCCGCCACCGCCACTGCTGCTGCCTGCCGAAAGCTCTCTATGGCAAATTTGCATGAATTTGCAAGCAGTACGTGAGGTATCTTGAATGGCGGCAGCATTGCAATTCCTCTCTTTCTACTTGGTTGTATAAAGGGATGTGTTGTCGTTGTTTCCATTCCCCTGCCATCATCATCAGCCACCACATTGGGAGTGTCCCAGTTTAACAGTGTCCTCAACCGCAGCCCAGGGACCGCTATGGCAAGTATTTAGCAGCCCTGTGGAAGCATTAAAGCCAAGGGTTTTGTTCCTACTCAAGATTTGTTGTTGGTGTTGTTGTTTTTCCACTCCACTACATATACTGTGTCCCACTATACGTGTATGGTAACAAAAACGTGCCATCTTACATCCATAACATGGCACGAATAAAGATTGTGTTCTATTTGGAAAATTGTTTGTCGGTGTAATTATTTAGTGTAAATCAATTTTACGAATAAATGAATTGTTTTTCTTTATGGCACATGTTGAATTGGACTTTTTACTTAAACAATAGATAAAAATGCATTTTAATCACGAGTATAAATAAAATTTATGATCGTCCATTGTTTATCGTCTCAATTTTCATTTTCTTCAACTACATTTTTAAATTGGAAATCATTATAGATTTGAGTGTATAATAATATGCTTGAGGAAAATGTAAATAAAAAAAAGTGAAGAGAATTGCGTGACTTTGATTACATCAAAAACAATTCAAATTTAAATTTATCACAAAAACATTATGTTAGAACCTTTAATTTCTATGTTTGTAGATTTTCCTTATATATACGAAACGAATTTATGACTACAAAATTTTATTTTTAGAAAAATAGGTAAATTGTTTGTTAGAATTTATATTTGCTAAAGATTATTGAATTTCCTCTCTTTCTATGTAAACATATTCTTGCTTCAATCTTTCACCAATTTCATTTTCTACGTTGACATTTTTTATTTAAACACTATATATGTATACACATACATAGATATGTGTGTATTTTTATGTATAGCACAAAGAAATTGATTCGGCAAATAATCTTTTAAAATTATATTTTTTATTTGTGCGAAAACAAAAATGAAATCGTATTTATTCTGTTTCATTTTATTTTCTCTCGTATATTATATTGGAAAACGCCGTCTCTTTTTTATAACTTATACAGGATGATTCAGTTTTCAGTTGGTTTCAAATTTAATAACTCTCATTTAGCAAAATAAGAAGAATACAAATTGAAGATTATATTTAAAGTATAAAAAAACGGGTTCGATTTTGTTGGAAAAACATTCTGTGTATTTGTTTTATAAACAGTCCACGTGGCCACATGAAGAGTATAAACATAAAAAAGAATTTTATTAGGCAACTCTTAAAAGACTATAAAGAAAAAAGAAAATCCTAATATTTTTTTCTTGCCTTTACTGGTCCAATAAAAATCTAATAGGTAATTTACTACACAAAACGTATTATCCACCAATAGAGGCTAAAGTATAAAGAAACCGTTACATTATTTTTACGTTTTTTCTTCTCTTACTTGAAGAAATTAATGCCCTCTGCCACAATTATACTTAATTATGTCTGTTTATTGGATTAATTTTTTTCCCTCTATTCTTGTGAAAGGGGGCGAAAATACATCAAAGAAAAACGTATAAAATTATGTATTTTTGTTGAATAAAAGATAAAATGTATTACAAAACAATATTTTCTTGGAGAATTTACGAAATTCTTTATACATCTTCGAGACTGCATTAGGTTAATTGAAGCAACCTTTAAACGGAACAATAATGAACGTCTTTTCACGACGAAAAATAAAAAACAAATAATAATATTGTGTAGAGATAATACAAACTGTAAAATTTCAAGTCCATTATTTTCTTTAACGCAGCAACTTTGAATAATTAAACTTTGTGAAAAGTTTCGCGGGGTGTGTCGCACAATTTCTATTGAACCACCCTGTATTTTAGAAAATGAATGGCAATTTAAAAGAAACGCAACATCTGCCACACTTTTGTATATTTTTATACATTTATAATGGTTAATTGTGAAAGGGGGCATTATTGTCAATTTGTGTAATAAGTTAATGCAGTAATCGATAAAGTAATTTATTATTATTAAATTATATCTGGATGTACTAAAATGGGGTATTATTATAATTGCACACGAATTATCGGGTAAACAGGGAAGACATTTTCAGTGAAATCGAATTAAAACAACAATTTATAAGACAAATAGAGTCATTTTGACTGTGATTTACCCTGAATGGTAACATTTGCAATAATATCTGAATTTGCAATAATAATCGATAAATCATTTTGCGTGTAAGTTACGTTAGTTTGTGACAGTAAAATGTACCATTTGAATATTATTATATCGGTTGTTCATGTTTGCTTTGTTTTGTATATATAAAGTGACATAGTCAACAAGAATGGCCATTCTGGCCGTCCTACAATACATTATATATGCATAAAGTAATTCGAAATTGTGTTATTATAAAATGCAAACATACGTGGAACAATTTTAAATTGTAATTTATAACATTATAAATAATTCACATAAAACTGTAATAATATCAATTGACAATATAACTGAAATTCAATTTATAAGAACGAAGATAGTAAAACTTAAATTGTGAATCGCTTTTATGGCAAACCATTTTACGACATTATTACAAATTTGCTTTATACTTTATTATAACGTTCGTATATAAAGTTTTATAAGCCCTTGTTATAAATAATATGCTTTATAAATATTTTAAACAACTACTTTCATAATAAGATGACTATATAGGTATAATTTTTGTAGTAGTAAATGAATGTCGCAAAAGCTAAACGTCAATTTAGCGGTTTTTGAAGTAAAATATAGAAAAAAAAAGCAAAAATTCACATTTAAAACTGTGTACACTTCTTACAATTTGTTAAATTGTTACACTGACAGTGACATATTGTTTTAACATTGCACACGCCGAAGAACCAACACAGAATTCCTCTTCTTCACATAAAATTGTGCACATTTAAAAGTAATTCAATTTAAATATACAACGTTTACATCATTTCTTTTCAATTTTAAAAGTAAAAACTTTTTTTATTAAATTTATCAAACAGTTTTCACGAGTATAAATAAATTTTCCATTACTGTTTCAGACAGTTTCTTCTTCGAAAAGATGCAACTTTGGTCAAAAACGACATGTCCCCTTTTTTTCCTTAAACAGACACTTATAAGGATTATATTATTTTGTACATATTTTGTTTTACAGTTGCAGTTTTGCTAAGAAAATGTGTTCATCAATCACTTGTGCAAAAGTTTTTCTTGTACACTCTTTCTTGTTACTTAAAAACAAACCCCCGTGATTTGTATTGTGAAAGCTGAGAGTTGCAGTTAATTACTGTCTTCTATTTTCCATCTTACACAAGTATATATTCAGAGATAACGGATTAACAAGTTCTAATTTAATCCAGTAACAAGGTTTCATCAATTTATAAACGACACACAAAAGCATTTTATTGATTCTAGTTTTATTGTTACTAAATATGTAATTTTTAGTTTTGCAAAAAGCTTTTTCCATTGCACATCAAATTGTATAATATAACTAGAATGTACATTTTCTAAATTAGAACTTGTACTACTTTTCTTTTATGTGAATTTAAATAGAAAATTATACCAAGTGTAGAGAGTATTTTAAAAACTTAGCAAAGAGAAATAAGAACTAGCATTACTAAGTTGTTTCAGCTTTTGTGTAAATAGGATTTTTACTTGAAAATCAGACAATATTCAAGTATTTAAAATTTATTGTTATTATATGATTGTAGAGATTCCCTTCTATATACCATTTATATATATATATATACGGATGTTAATAAATGGAAATCGCATAATAAATGTAAAATAGTCATTTAAATTCTATGTGCAATTTGAAATGTTTCAAATTTTATTAATTTATCGTTTATATATCAGGAATCCTACTAGGAAAGGGCCCGCCCAATTTAATAGTCGAAATTATTGTGTTCGGGTCACATAAATGGGGTTGTATAATATTTATTTAATGTATAGTCCCCGGAATGTTTCAATCCCGTACATACACGTATAAATGCAATGTAGCATAAACGTTTATTAAAGCCAGTTAAACAACTATTGGTTCTACGATTGTGGAATATACTTAGTTTTTATTGGCGCCATTCACCTGCCTACAACTATTATACATTTTGTTGGTAATTGGAGACAAAATCTCTTTCCATAAACTTTACCAATATATAAACTACATAAAACTGCTCTAAATTTCAATTGCTTGATTAAAAATTTAACAGCAAGAACCCAAAAAAAATATAAACAAACATCTGGTGTGCGTTTTAGTTTAATGAAAACACATATTTTGTATTTATTTAATTCTTGCAGGTGAATTCTTAGCGTCGCGACGACGATACAAAGAGGCGGCTGGTATGTACGAGAAAGCGGCCGAATTACGGCCCGGAGATTATGAATTGGCTGTGGCGGCGGCGACGGCTATGCGCCAAGCTGTTCGACATCAAGACGCTGAAAGATGGTACCGGAAGGCAGTCGCCTTAAAACCAGCTGTAAGTTCATTTATGGTCCTCAGATTTTACAGTAGTATTTCAGTGTGTGTGTGTGTATTTTGCACAACTTTTACACATTGGATATTATAATTTAGTTTCTAAAGATAATTAAAATTTGCTTGCAAGACACAGACAGAAGTTTTTAATTTAATTTTCACTAAAAGAGAATTACCGAAATTATACTAACTAGCTTTTACAATATGTACAGGGTGAGCTTCAGGTTTCAGGAGAACATATCGATTTTTATGGCAGATGTTAAAGTTGGGCGAAAAAAGTGGATAAAACGTACTTTTATCCTTAAGAGCAGATAAAAACTTTTATAATTTTATCTTTTTGTATATGAAATAGCTATTTGTAAAGAAGGGCTCAATTAGCTGTTAGAAAACACCCTGTACATTTTCAAACTATAAGTACACTGCTGCCCCATAAATTTTACTTATTAGCATTCGTAAATAAGTTGCTAACAACTAATTGCTTCTCGAATATGTCAAAATTTTCTTGTAAAACATCTATTTCAGCATGATATGGCAACAGACAAAGCAAATATACTAAATATTCACCTGAACTTTGATTAAATAGTTTACCAAACGATGTTATATAATATTCCTTTAAAGTTTCACATATAATGTACAACTTGTCTAAAGTTGTTTTCTGTTTAAATGTTGTAAATGTTCTGTCATAGTTAAAATTTAAGACAGTTACAAGATTATTATAATCTAATTTTCGTTTCCCATCTTGTTGTTAACAGTTTTGCATAATATTTTCCAATTGGAATTGGATCGATGTTTGCCCTTGTTTCACTATACGTGCATATATACGGGGTGTTTCGTAATATGTGGGCCAAAATGAAGGGAATGATTCTATGGTTAATTCTATATGTATTTCGATAATGGTGGGTTTGTGGACCCACGTTAATAGGAACTTTTTGTCTTAGAATTAATCGCAGAACCCCTTCATTTTTGCCCAGATATTATGACACACCCTGTATATTCGAATGAATCATGGGTTAGATTTTGAGTAATTTGTGACCGGATATGTTGTGTTTCAGGATGCACGCAGCCACACGAACTTGGGTGCCATTTTACACTTAAATGGTAAATACAGGGAGGCGGCAGACAGTTATCGTGAGGCGCTTCGATTACAACCAAACGATGTGACAACTTTAACGAATTTGCACAAGTTGCACAGTGTAATGACTTGACGGTAACGAATTTGCTAGAAATTAGCTATAGTTTGTAAATAAATTGTATGATTGGAAAGAAGGCACACACACCTCCACGTGTATATATACATATATCGGTTGCTCTTTTCTCAAAACAAACAAATAATATTGTTAGCCAGAGATGTGCCTTTGAGACTGCGGCTCAAAAGTATAAGTTATCCTTGGAATAACGAAGAAGGAAACATTACGTATATAGAAAAATTGAAAAAAGGTTTTTATCAACGAAAAAATATCAATTGTGCACATGCCGGCGAAATATGGGACCACCATGTGTAGCTTGTGCCCGGCAAAAGAATAAAAAAATTGATAAGAAAACACACATACACTCTAACACAAGATTATGACAATATTTATTGAAAATGACGATCGATAGTGATATTTTTGTTACCATTGCATAAAGTTATTTTTTTGTATATTATTCAAGGAGAATAAATTTTTACCGAAAAATGAAAATAAATGAAAATGAAAATAAAGTGATATTATTGTATATAATATTTTTGTTCAACATCGATAATAAAATGAAAATTAATATAAATATTATATTAAAAAATAACATATCTTTTATTCAGTGTCATGTTTTTGTAAAATTAAAATGAAAAAGCTTTTTAATATATTGTTCATTATCATGTTTCTCCCAGACAAGAAAAAACCCAAAAAGAATAAGCTTTGAACAACAGTATATAATATTTTAAGACATTGTTGGCTTTTAATGGAATCGTATGCTGTATATTTACAAAACTGTATTTATAATGATATTGTAAAATAAAGCTTTATCTTATTTTGTGTACATTTTGTGGTTTATTTCCTTCTTCCACCTTTCTTGCTTCGAAAAGGACAAAATGTCAGATAATAAAAAATGTACTGTAATCTTACGGGGGTCTTATTTAAATTTGGCGCGTGATTGCTAGTATTAGTCCTCTATGATGTGTAAGTTCTTTTGAGTTCTGTGTGACTTGGGAAATAAAACACCGAATTACCACATTACAATATTTATTGAACACACATTTTTAAAATAAGTACAGTTTCAAGATTCAAAGTATTACAACATGAAAAACAAAATATAAACATAAATATTAGAAAGATGGTATCACCAGGGTATAGAAATTGAATTAATCTAATGAACGCGTTCTTTCTATTAGACAAAAATAGTGAAATCAAAAAATATAGTAAGCTAGAATTGTCGAAGTTGGTTTCCACCCCACAGTCTCGAGCCTACCACCCTCTCTGGCCTAGTGCACATAATCGGCCTGTGTTCGAAGAAGAGGTTCAACAATCGGTCTATGGCGGCCTGACACGGATCCACAATGCCTCCCTCGCTGTGAGATGTTTTGATGACCGGTTTTGTCCTAGGCGTCCACTCAACAACAACATTCTAGAATACTCGATAGAATACAATAAAAGATTACAGTTAAAATCTGAATAGAAAGAATTCTCCATTTGTACGGTACTAGTTAAGATAAACACCCTGTACGTCAACTCCTTGGTAGTTGTTAGTATTTACGCTGCGCATGGTTGTGAATGGGCAATGAATCGGACTGTCCTTCATGTGTCAATCCCATACCTACAATGTTGTACCCGGATATGTGTGGCCTGGCTGTCATATCTGTGTTCGAAGAGGGTAGCAACATCATGATCCCTCGTTGAAAGGTACCTCTGCTGCATCCCAATAGCCTAGATTAACGAATAAACAATCGAACATTGCCCAACACAACCGCCTGTAAGAAAAAGCAATAACCTAGCCAAGAATATTGGCGTACCACCAACGAGCAATACCATCCGTGGATACTTAACTAAATTTACAAATAAAACATTAGTTATACAAAACAAAATGCGGACCTAGTTGTCCGTTTCTAACATTGTGATGTTCTTGGTTGGACGATCCATCTACGGTGTCGGCATCCATATGTACGTCAGCAACTATCTGATATAAATTAGAATT